>CM062293.1:19800360-20013074 GCA_031216915.1 Pictodentalium vernedei
TCAAGGTCACCCCGCACGGGAACGACACCCACCCCATGTTACTCGCAGGGACGAATTACCCACATGTACAAAATCTGAGATCAATCGGTCGAGAAACGGAGGAGTTCACGAAGAACAAAGATAGAGAGATAGACAGATAGAGATAGAGAGAGAGATAGAGATATAGATACAGACATTCTCATTTATATATTAGATGGGCATTTAATCTATTATATCTTGTTTGACGGAGCTCTAGGAGCTCTGTCAAACAAGATATAATTGAATCAATGATCAGTTTATAGCAAGAACAAAGGAAAATGCTTCAATTCCTATTAATTGTATACTTGTATTAAATGGATATTTTTCTCGGCTATTCAATTAACAGGGTCTCCACTGTACCAACAAAAAGAAAATGAAAATAACTTTACCCCTTAAACTCCTATTTCCAACATTTACGATCTCAGAACAGTAATCTGTATATTTTTTATACTTACCAATGGCCCAGACTAGATGGTGCTAACTCAAAAAATAATCCAGGGCCAAACACAAATTTTGCCCCCCCCCCCCCCCCCCCAATCCCCCAAACTTGCATAAAAAAACGAAAACTAGCTACATATTAAAACCATCCCAGCACCGACACAGGACTACTGACACTGGAGGAGGTCTTCCCTTGCTTTTCACTATAAAGCCAGATAAAACCGTCCCCCTCCCCTTCCCTTTGTTCTGAGGTACGTGACCACAGAACAAAGAGGGCAGCGGAACAGCAAACAAACTTGGTAAATGTGGAGGGCTATGTCCAGTACGCAGCCTTCATAAGGTCAGTAATGGCTATACAGTTAGAATAAGCACAGGAAGTGGACAGCACTCCTAATTTCATTCACTGATATCTTATTTACAGGATACTGATCTGAAGATATATTTTCATAGGCGATGCGTATTGCCAACTGAATCTATCTAGCAATAGAATGAACAGAAATATCTCTTCTGTTAGGAATTACAGAAAGAAAGAAGCATTTCCTTTCTTTTCTTATAAACTCTGATCGGCATTTATATATGCGCATATTCCTGACTGGAAACAGCAGAGGTCTACAGTTGTCCGTAGACGGCAGAGCCTTAATGGTAATAGGCTCAGGCCATTTATCTGGGGTCTGATTCTTTGCCAAAAATCCCACTTCTGTAGTTAAAGTAATGGTATTACCCACACTACTGTAGTGAGATTCGTCAACAGATAAAGCATGAAGTCCACTAACTCTTCTAGCAGACGCAAAGGCTAAGAGAAATGCTATTTTATAGGTCAAGAATTTGAACTTTACAATGTCCAAAGCTCAAACAGGCTTCTTAATCTTCAACAGAACCCAAGCCAAATTCCACTTAGGAATTAATCTGAGGGTTCTAGGTCTACTTATAGAGAAATTTCTAACCAGTTTGGATAATGAAGCATTAGATCCAATTGCTAAGTTATCATGATGAGCGTAAGTGTCTGATAACATAGACCTATAGCCCTTAAAAGTGACAGACTGCAGTTTGAGATTGTCAAACAAGTAGACCAGAAAGTTGGCAATATCTGCTATGGACGGATCATAGACGTCTACTGACTGATCCTTACACCAACGGAAGAAAACTTTCCACTTCGCTGCGTAATTCAACAAAGAGGATTGCCTCCTGCAGTTAGAAATTGCCTCCACTGCTTGTCCTGTAAATTGCTTGCCATGTAAGAAGGACCGCACAACAGAAATATATGAAGGTTGAGACCTTCCGGGTTGTGATGCAGTGCACGTGACTTCCCCTGATAAAGAAGGTCCTCTCGCGGAGGAAGCTTCTGGGGAACGTCCCATAACAGACACCTGAGAAGATTGATCCAAGGTTTCGGTGATGACAGAGGTGCTACTAGAAGAATTTTGCAACAAGACTGTTTGATCTTTAACAGAATCTGCTGAATCAACGGAGTTGGAGGATATGCATATCCTATCATTCTGTCCCATGAGATTGACAAAGCGTCTACTGCGTACGCTTGATGATCTGGACATGGCGACGCGTACATCGGTAACTGATTGTTCAGATGCGTTGTGAACAGATCTATCATGGGTCAATCCCACTGGTAGCAAATCTGTCTGAATACACACTTGTTGAGCATTCAGTACGATGGCAACAGGCGACCTTTCCTAGATAGTGAGTCTGCCATTACGTTCAGACGACCCAGTATATGATGGACAGAGTTGAACATGATGATTCACAACATGCAGAAGAATTTTTTCCATTAGTTTGCATAACGGAATCAAATGAGTGCCGCCCTGGTTCCTGATATACGCAACGACTGTCGGGTTGTCTGACAATATCTGAACATGAGCATCCAGTAGAATGTGAATCCAATGTTGTAGCGCTTACCATACTGACATCATCTCCTTGATGTTTATGTGTTTCTCTAGGAACCAAGGGTCCTAAAGACCCTGACACTTCAAGTCTGTCGGGCTCTGAGTCGCGCCCCAACCCATTTGACTCGCATCTGTCATAATCGTGAAAGCCAGATCCGGCAGTTGCAGTGGAACTCCCTGAGTTAAACATTGAATATCTGCCCAAATCTGGACCTTTTATTTTACTAGGCCCATTAAAACAATACTGATCTTGAGCAAATGCATCTTCACACTCCAGTTCTGAGTAAAGAATATCTGGAGGGGAAGTATTAGATGCTTTCTTAGTAGCCTGGTCCTAAACCAGTGAAAGTTTGTCCTCAAATATAGTATGTCAGGAGACCGGAGCAACTCGGAGAGAGTTTTTCACCTTGTCATCTATCAAAGATGATGACGCAAGGGCACCATGACGTCTGATTAACTCCAAATTAGCCACTGTTAAAGCGGAGTTATACGTGGTATACATAATTGCCCTGGTAAGAACTCTTAACTGGTAGAGTGTTGGAAGCCCTATTTTGGGCTTTACTAAAAGTGACAGGCAGTAACTGTCTGTAGCAACATTCTGCCTGACGAAGCCTTTATTGTCCCTGATATGAATCAGATTTTTTATACAATACCTTGCTCTCTGACATTTAATTGGATAGTGCCTATAAGGCACTATCCAATTAAATGTAATAGAGCAGTATATGATGAGCTTTGATTTGTTGTCAGAAAAAACTCAGCACTTTACCAGTTAAAGAGGTACAAACATCCTCAAATTCCTTCCAGTTGAGACTTTGCGCCATAGCTCTTGTTAGGTGATCTGCGTAAGATATAGCATCCAAATTCGCTCTATTTGAAGAAATTGCCGTCACAATTGTGTCCTTTCAAATTGTAAATGACCCAGGCAAGGATACTTCGAGATCCTCGGCCTGCTCATCCAAACGCAGGGGAACTCTCTGGAATCTTCCCCAACCATTTTAAATGAACGTGGTCCAAGAAACGGTAAATTTATGGAAGATGATGTTAAGAAACTGCCTTTCTTCTTCCCACTGGAGAGCTTAAATATGGCAATGTCTAAATGGCCTAAGGCCTGCGACACCTGCCTAGACTGAACCAGAAAAAATAGGACCTCCTCCTTTGTCTGGATAAAGTCTGAGTCCAATGACGACGACAGTTTTTTTCTAGTCGTCGCAGCATTCTGATTCGCTGGAACAAAATCAGGGTAGTATTGATGGATTAAATCCATCGCAACCATGTGTTGTTCTGAAAAGGAAGGGTAATCTTCTTCCATATCCCTTTCACCATCTGAGAGAATCAGTTGTGAATCTCGGTCTCCTGCATCTGAATAAACAGATGATTGGACCGACCCAGCACTGTCCGACAGCTCAGATTCTGAGACTACAGTAGGCTATTCTTGCACTTGCTGGGATGCTGCGATCAGCTGTGCAATCTGCGACAGCAAGTCTGTTACGGAGGCCTGAGGAGCAGCGGTCTTCTGCTTCTTCGCAACTTGCTGCTCCTGGGACGGTGTGACAGAGATGGCTCTTTTCTCTGGACATCCCAATGAATGAGGCCTCGTCTCCCTAACTATCGGATGGTCTGACTTCGCAGATGACAAGTGGTCACTTCTTGGCGATGCAGGCTATGATATCCGAAGTTGGGTAGCTAGGGTGCAGACGTGTGTGCTTTGTAGATGATGTTATAGAAGCCATAACTGCGGCCGGCTGCGATCTATATGGAGCATCCCAAACGAAAGGTGTAGACGTATGCTCCGACTCACCAAGTTTTTTATCACAAAATCTGGCCCCAGCTAGGAAAGAGAGACTGTGCATGCGCAGTTCGCAGAAGTATGGAGGACCAGATAGCACATTCAATTTTCGGTTTTGCATGCAAATTTTGGGGATTGGGGGCAAAATTTGTGTTTAGCCCTGGATTATTTTTTGAGTTAGCAAGTCTATTCTAACCACTGAGCCACCACACTCATTTTTATGCTGTACTCTGAACCTGTATCACTCTGAGCTCAGGGATGCATAGCCATGGAGTTTAAGTTAGAGACTGGGACCAAACACTGAATCCAATTCAAGGTGGCAATATTGTCGTCTATTTTAATAGTAGTCTCTAAACTACACCTCACCTCAAGCCTATCTTTTCTCACACTCAAAAAATATTAACGGTATAATACACAACCCAGGTAGGCCCTTAGTGGGTATATAAATTAAATCCCACAGTTAATAATTCAGGAGCAAGCAAAAAATGGACCTCAGTTGCAAAAAAGGTGTGTCATAAGTGCATGAGAATGATAGAGCACCTCAAAAATGAAGCACTCTTTGTAGAAAAGATATATGTTTAAAGCTCATAAAAAAGAACGTATCATAGTAACTTTAAACCGGAAGGTCCATGGTTCGATCCCCACCAAGGGTAAATGAGTTTTATACCAATATTACCTATTCTACTATATATAAAAAAAATATTACTGTTTCCTTGGTGTTAAGGAGTGGCACGTGTATGAAAAGTGAGAATTTAATTCACGTGACTCCTGTCGTTATCTAGTGTCTGATAGTGTTCAATCGATGATCGGAACTGGCCACCACAATCGGCCGGTTATGGGCAATCGGATGACAATGGCAACGGCTCCTGGAATATGGGTTCAACCGATTGTTGCCAAGCAATTTGTGATTTTTCTGAATCGCATTTTATTATCTTCTGCAGTTGTTAATGTAAAATGATGTCGATGATACCATTCAATAAAGTTGAGAAACAACCACAATGTGTATTCCTAATCTCTCTAGACGCCCCTTTACGGGATATACATGTTAAACGAATGTAAAGCTTACAACTGAGCACACTTGCAGCAATCGCCAGTCCATACCGGAAAAGTGAAGGATGCACTCCACTGACTCAGGTCGCAGTAAAATTACCAGTCGCGTGCACTTGGGCGGTAAACGTGGCTCTGAGAGCCACATTTACCGCCCAAGTGTGCGCGACTGGTAATTTTATTGGGACCCCAGTCAACGAAGTTTAACACTTTGAAAAATGTTCAGTTTAATGTAGTTTTTTCGAGCCTCGACTTGTCTTGTAGTGCACGGTATTACAATCGGAATCGGCATCAGAATCGGCCGATTGTGGGCTCAAATAACCGGTAATCGGTCAGCGACCATTTTTGGTAATCGGTTGGACACTAGTATCTGATACTGAAAACGTGCACACAACGACATTTTGAGAAAAAATCCGACAACTGAAGACTGTGTTTAAAAAAATAATGGAAATGGTTTTGGTGGGAGTCGAAAGTCAAGACTAGCCATTTTGATGTGCTGCATAAAACAAAGCACGAATTCAGCGTTTCGCATTTTCTCCTTTTTTATACCATGATTACCTGTTCTACTATATATAACAAGCCAATGACATAAATTTTAGCTTTACATAGCAACCGTGGTGAACACGCCACCAATGGGATTTCAATAGTAAAAATTTACAGCTACAGTGGAACTACATCCAAGTTGACCTTTGGTGACCCCGCCTTGAATGCAAACTTGTCTAAATTTATCATTCGTCGCCTCGTGAAGAATGAAATGAAACCTGCAATTATTTATTACGTTTTTAAATAAGTTTACCTCATAAAGTACCAAAAGTTAACAAACACACGTCTCATGTTAATAAAGCATCCATAACTTGAAATAATATGTTATTATTTTATTAAAAATGAAAAGTCCCCGTAATTTGTGGTGTCGCTTTCTATTTCGTTTCAGCGATAAAATTGCCAGTGGAAATACTGCCCATCAGTGCTCATGTAAACAAAAACAGATTCGCACATGTGAATATTGATTTATTTAGCATGTAAACTCTTATTAATCTGACGATCATGGTATAAATAAAATATACCCGAAGTAGCTTGGTGTACCAAATGTTCACCACTTGTGGTGAAGTGGTTGTTAACTGCACACTGACGGCTCCCGGTTAACACCACTTCACCATTCATGGTGAACATTTGGTACACCAAGCTTCTATGGGTATATTCTATATGTGTCTTTGGGCAATTGCCCTCATGGGGGCATGGTAATACTGTGTATTGAAGTATACTGCACGTCAATGTTGCAGTTGTTTTCAACCAATGCTGACCCTGCTTCTGGGACTTGAATACTTTTCTCTGGCAAAGTGGCTATTCAACTAACAGAGTTAAACTGTATTCGTACCTCTGTAGATTCCACTGTAGATATTTTTCGAAGAGTTTTTGTCATACTAGTTATGGCAACAGGATTAAAGCTGAAAAATAAAATATTTAAATATAAATAAAAAATGTGCTTTATGAACAGTTTACAATTATTTAACAATCTGATATATCAACACTGAACCTTGGTCCGGAAAGATCTTGAGGTGTCTAAATACTCTCTTGGAGCATCCATTGTGGGGTTGATGGTGTCACAGTGTACCATCCTATCTAATGTGGACTACAATGGTTACCCCTGTGTGGAAAGACACATGCTCCTTGCAGACCATAGATCCCTTCATAATATTCTAGAAGGGCAAGGTCACAAAGTTGCCACAACAGGGGGCCAAGGAAAATCAGTAACTTGTATAACTGGCTCCTTAATCCTTGTAAAATGAATAGGCTCAAGACAAATAAAAATACTTAGCAAACAATTATAAATTGGTAAAATATTTTCAAAGACTAAAAGGATGATTAAATTTAACCCTTCAATTGTCAACTACAAGAAAAACAGTTTTTAATGACAGAAGAAAAGAATGTTGCTGGACAGAATAATATTCAATGGTACCATTTTTTACAGTTTAGGGCAGAAGAACAAAAAAACAAACTGGTTCATGCTTTCAAATTGGGAGGTATCATGAAGAATTAAAACCAGGGTTCTTAAACTTTCTGGACCCTAGACAGTGTTCATACCCCAAATCAAGATTGAAATTCATGGACTTTTCCAGGGGTTTCAAGGACCAAAAATGCCAATTTCTATCACCAACACTTGTATCTGTAATAACAAAACATATGCGATATATTTACCACACTTGTGGCTAATCAATGCTGACTCACCCATATTTCTATGTCAAATGACTTTACACACGCTCAACATTTTGCCCTAAGTTTGTCTTTCGAATCACTCGTAACCCATTCTTTATATTCCTTCTTATGGGTACATTTTTCTTGAAATACACACTTTCCCGGTATTTTAATATCAAACTGAAAGACTTCACAAGCAAACTCAAGATAACTGTTTTCCAAAAACGCACAGAAAAATACGACAACATGCGACTGGAAACAAAAAAGCAAGGGATGAATTGGAGCATGTTCGACGGTGGACCTAAAATTTTGACCGGGTTTTCCAGGACATTCAAGGACTGGCCTAATAAAATGTTTGTTTTCCATGACATTCCAGGCATGGAATTTAAAACCGCCAAATTCCAGGACTTTCAAGGTTCCAGGACCTGATTGGGAACCCTGCCTAGAAATTTCCTTATTTTTTCCATATCTTTTTGAGACCTTCCATACTATTTTTCTAGACTCTTACCATCAGAGATTGCACTTTCCCATACATTGTAGCGAGACAAATCTATACAGATAAAATAATTTCCTTTCATAGATAATATGATGCACATTCACAGAATAGGAAGCCTTCAAGTTATGGTACCCCGTATAATAAAGCCCAAATATGGGCTTCTAGTACTCTACCAGTTAGGCCAAATAAAAAAAATGAATTGATTCTCAGGCAATTTTTTTTTCAAATCAGTGAGGGAGGGAGGATTTTATTTTTACTTTTTTTTTTCTTTTTTTTTCGTGTAAAAGGGTTGAGTATACTCAGTAAATCTTTTTGCTGTCTTTCCACTTGAAAAAGAGAAAAGGTTGTATTTTAGTGTAATTATAGTGTACCTTTTATAACTAACTGCCATAACAACAGCTAAAAGGATTTGAATTTTGTTCTTTTTAATGGTATTGATCTGTCAAGCATCATGGTCCATTAGAATATGCCCCACTAACCAATGCTTGGGGTAGGAGTCCTTTAAAATGGGAAACATGGCTCTAAATGATTGGTTGAACTTGAGTTTATAGCGGTGTTGTGGCCATTATTAGCCATTGTGCAGAAATATATGACCTTAAACACCAGCAAATAAATAAATAATTAAATCATGATCCAGTATATCAGAATTTTCTTTGTTACAGTTTATGGGAGAGTGCCCCTGGGCACTCTCCCATAAACTGCAACAAGAAAAAACAATTTACTGCTAACACAGCTAAATAATTATATGTCAAGAAATGTGAAAAAATTATCATTCCAAGTTTTCACAATTTTTTTTAAAAAACATGACATAATAAAAATGTCTAATGAGGAGGTTCAAATCCAATGAGGGAGGGCCTGAGAATCAAAACATTATTTTTTTTTTAGCCTTAATGCTACTTTTAACAGCCAGGATCACCATATGTCAGACAGTTTTACTGATGAAGGAAGCCGGAGAATCCAGAGAGAACCACCGAGCAGTTGCGTGTAACTGTCAGACTCACCAATGTACTAAGTCTGCATAAGCTGGGTTAGCAGTGGTTAAAAAGAGCATCATTGACGTGCAGTTCGCCTTCGAACACAGGGCCACCCCGCCACCAGATGGGTAGTTGGGATTAACTCCTTGCATGCTGCTGACGGATATTCCTGCCCAGGACAGGATTTCTCTTGCCACTGAATTAAGTATAGTTTGGGTACATTTAATTAAATTTTACCTTTGTAAATTGTATGAAGTTTTTCACCATTGATTCCTGAAGATAAATTTTGATGAATGGTTTTGTTGAAATTTTTGAAATTTTTCAACTGCTTAAATTATAAATTACATGGCAGATTCGTCAGGTGAAGCAGGGTTTCCGCTAGACCGGCTGCGGGTCCGTTGACTGGACTCATTCCCCCACCGATCATACTATGATCAGTCAGAAAAGCTGGTGGTTAAAATATCAAGTACAATGCTGTATCGTAACGACAATAAGGATCCTTTGTTTCCACGTAATATAGGCATAATTATGTTGTATACTATGCCTACTATTACTGGCGACAACCTGATACTTTATAACCCTCAGACGAGAGGGGGAAACAAAGTTCAAATCCTAAACGTCGCCAATAAAATTTCGAACTCAAATTGTCGGGTTTGGTCTGAAATCACTGGCTTTTATTTCGTGCGATAAATGATGTAATTGCACGTGCATGACGTCACATGTCCGCATCATGGTTCTTTTCGAATATCGGGTTGTATAAAAAAAATTGAGGTCAAGCATCGCTGTCACTGTCAGGATTCGTGGATTTTGTGTTGTTTTGGGTTTGTATTTTTATGAAACCTCCGACGAGATGTAGTATTGTGTGTCCCATGGGAATTTAGAGAATTGTAGGAGGAAAAAATACATATTTTCCACTTCAATTATTCAGCAGACCAGAATGCCCCCAGAGAGCACCTAAAAATCAAAATTTTCGTGGGGGGAGAACCCCCCAGAACCAACTCTATACGCACGTGCCTTCGGCGTTTGAGTTTCACTTTCTTTAAACTACCGGACCCACAAATTTTCCCATAGCGGAAACCCTGGGTAAAGTGTTAACTCTTAGAGTGCTAAATTATTTTGGTCCTTAAAATTTCTTTGTGCATCTTTGCTTTGTTACAAGTTATGGGCGAGTGCCAGTTGGCACTCACCCATAAATTGTAACAAGAAAAATCCAAACAGATAAAATAATACCACTCCAAAGATATGAAGCACATCCACAGCATATGAAGCCTTTAATTTGAAGCACCGGCACTGAAGAATAAAGCCAAATAATGGGCTTCCAACACTCTACCAGTTAAGAGTCTTAGCTGGAGACGCATTTTGTTCTATGATACTGGTGGAGAAAGAGACTTCCTCATGGCCTGGGTTGTGGAATCTCAGGTACAATTCTACATCTTATAATAATATCAAAGAAGACAAATGCAGAATGCTACTGATCAACTTCACATCATTATCAAAAACTCTAAAGAATAGAAAAGAGAGCTTGTATACTTATTGGCTGAAATTTAAGCAGTATCCAAAGTTTCACCCAACTCAGTTCAGCTAAGTCAAGAATTTTCCTTAATTAATGAAATATGAGGATACTTCTATGTTTTGTTTATAAAAAACTGAAATGCAAAATATTCTAGGTGTACACATATGTAAATTAAACTAAATTCAAAATGAATGAACCGACTAACACAAATATTTATTGCTTTTCAAAACTTGAAACATTTTTAACCCTTTACCCAATGCAAACGATTTCAAAATGTATTATTTTAAATGACCTTTTTTCAAAAAATTTCAACAAAACCATATCATGTGACCCCTCTTTGGAACGAGCTTGATGAGCTCGTTCGAAAGAGGGGTCACATGATATGGTTTTGTAAAAATTTTTTGAAAAGTTAAAAAATTTATAGTAATTTATATATTTTTTATACTTACCAATGACCCAGACTTAGCTGGTGCTAACTCTAACAAAACCAGGGCCAAACACAAATTTTGCCCCCCAATCCCCAAAATTTGCATCCAAAACAAAAAGAAATCATGTCCTAAAGGACCTCCATACTACGCCTCTACTGCGCATGCGCAGTGACGCAGACGTCCCGAAATTGGCGCCAATTATCATTCTTACTGGCAGTGCCTGGTCAGCGCTATGTACTCAGCGGGGAGGCAAGAGTTCCCAACTCCAGGGAGGGCCATCCCCGTCTGGGTCATTGGTAAGTATAAAAAATATATAAATTACTATAAATTTTTTAACATTTTTATACTGTACCAATGACCCAGACTTAGCTGAATAGTAAACAGGCTGGAGGGCCTAGGACATAGAGGAAAATCCAATAAGCTCAACTATATAGTAAAGAGGTAACCCCTTAAGGAGAAAAGGAGTATTAGGCTTTACATGTATCTTTCTTATTTAATATTAAATTAGAAAGATACACTACCCTTAATAATTGAGCACAATAACATTCATGTTCTCTATTAACATCCAGTATAACCCTTATACTAATTATTTTTAAAGCAAGCCAATAAATAAAGTAGTCCAGAGAATTGAGACTCTTTATAGTCATTTAAAAGTGTCCGAGTATTGTATATTAAAGCCCGTTTGACACTTGACATATACAAATGCTTCACACCAAGCTACACTTTAAAAATAAGACATGAATGAATTTAAACATTAATATTACACTTTAAAACCATCCCGGAAGCGACTCAGAAATACTGACTTGGAGGAGGCATTCCCTTGCTTTTCACTATAAAGCAGGTGACCTAAGGGAACACCCGCTACCCCCCCCCCCCCCCCCCCCCCTTCCCCTTGCCCTGGGTCAAATAGCCCAGAGCGAAGAGGGCAGCCGGACGGAGTCACTGCCAGAACAGAAAGCCTGCATAACTATAGTTGCAACTGTTTAGTGGACGACATTCTGAGCAACAGATAACGGACCTAAACAATGCAGGTCTCCAGAAATGGACTCAATATTTCTGAGATAAAAATTCGTAAATGTGGATGGCTGAGACCAATAAGCAGCCTTCATTAAATCTGTAATAGCAACACTATTAGCATAAGCCCAGGAAGTAGAAAGAGCTCTTACTTCATGAGCAGAAATCTTAAGCACAGACTGCTGAGAAGAAGATAAATCTTCATAAGCAGTACGGATAGTTAACTGAATCCATCTAGCAATAGAATGGACTGAAATGTCCTTTCTATTAGGCATCAAAGACAGAAAGAAACGTTTCCGTCCCTTTCTGATAAACTGAGATCTCTGTTTATAGATACGTAATGCTCTAACAGGACAGAGTAAAGGCCTACGCCCGTCTGAAGACGGAAGAGCCTTAATAACAATAGGTTCCGGATATTTATTAGGAGCCTGATTCTTAGCTAAAAAACCCACATTAGTAGTGAAGGTGATAGTGTTCCCAACACTACGATAATGAGAATCATCCACCGATAGTGCATGAAGCTCACGGACTCTTCTAGCAGAAGAGAAAGCTAAGAGAAAAGCTGTCTTATAAGATAAGAATTGAAATCTACTGTCCCAAGAGGTTCAAATGGCTTTTCCTTCAATTTAAGAAGAACCCAAGCTAAATTCCACTTAGGAATTAATCTAAGAGTTCTGGGTCTATTTATCGAAAAGTTTCTAACCAACTTAGATAAAGAGACATTAGATCCAATTTGTAAACTATCATGATGTGCATAGGTATCAGATAACATAGATCTATAACCCTTTATAGTAACAGGCTGCAGTTTGATTTCGTCAAACAAGTATACTAGAAAGTTTGCAATGTCTGGTATAGAGGGATCGAATATATCTACAGAATGATCCCTACACCAACGACGAAAAACCTTCCACTTAGCCGCATAGTTTAGCGAAGAGGAGGTCCTCCTACAGTTAGAAATCGCGTCCACTGCTCGTCCTGTAAAGTGCTTGCCATGCAAGAAGGACCGCACAACGGAAAAACGTGAAGATTGAGACCTTGCGGGTTGTGATGGAGTTGGCGCGATTTCCCCTGCGAAAGAAGATCCTCCCGTGGAGGAAGCTTCCGCGGTAGGTCCCACAACAGACACCTGAGTAGATTTATCCACGGTCTCTGTGGTGACAGAGATGCTACCAACAGAATCTTGCATTGAGATTGTTTTATCTTTAGCAATACTTGTTGAATTAACGGCGCTGGAGGATACGCATATCCTATCATTCCGTCCCAAGGGATCGACAGAGCGTCTACTGCAAATGCTCTTGGATCCGGACACGGAGACACATACGTCTGCAACTGATTGTTGAGATGTGTCGCAAATAAGTCTATCATTGGCCGTTCCCATTGGTAGCAAATCTGATTGAATACTTGTTTGTTGAGAGTCCACTCCGACGGCAACAAGCGACCCTTTCGTGAAAGGGAGTCTGCTAGCACATTCAGACGACCCGGTATGTGACGGACCGAAAGAAGAACGTGATGTTCTAACGCAAACAGAAGGAATCTTTCCGTTAGATTGAACAACGGAACTGAATGAGTGCCTCCCTGATTCCGTATATACGCCACTACTGTCGTATTGTCGGATAGGATTTGGACATGAGCATCGTGAATAATGTCCATCCAGTGACGTAACGCAAGCCAAATTGACATCATTTCCTTGATGTTTATGTGCTTGCACAGGAATTGCGGATCCCAAAGACCCTGGCATCTCGAATCCGTTGGGATTAATGATGCACCCCAACCTGTTTGACTGGCATCCGTCATAACAGTAAAACTCGGATCCGGCAACTGCAGCGGAACTCCTTGAGTTAACCACTGAATGTTTGCCCAAGTCTGAATCTCTTGTTTCACTTGATCTGACAAGAGAACGTCTACATCGAGCGAATGAATTTTCACACTCCAATTCTGAGTCAGGAAAATTTGAAGAGGACGTGTGCGTAACCGCCCCATCGGAATGAGATCCACGGCGGCTCCGCACAGACCTATCAGTCTCATAAATTCTCTCGCCGTGACTTTGTCTGCGTGCAGACAATAGCGAGCGTAACAACTGACTAATTTCGCTCTGGTTAACGGCAGACGAACGAGATTGTTGTGCGTCTCGAAGCTCATTCCCAGATGAGTGAATGACTTGGACGGCACCAGATCCGACTTCTCCTCGTTTACTATAAAACCGAGACGTCGGAGCAATAGAAGAAGATTCTGAACATCGTTCTGAAGCGTTAACTCGTTGCCATACCTCTGAAGAATGTCGTCCAGGTAGGCCGACGTTACCGCAGACGAATGAGCTCGGAAGTAGATCATTACCGAGTTCATTACCCGAGTGAAAGCCCAGGGTGCTAGATTCAATCCGAAGCACATCGCCCGGAATTGATACACCACTCCTAGGACTGCGAAGCGTAGATACTTTCGGAATGTCGGATGTACCATGACGTGAAAGTACGCATCTTTGAGATCTATGCTCGTTGCATAATCGTTCACCCGAATACTCGCTCTGACCGATCGAATCGTCTCCATATAAAACTTCGGAGCGACGATCAGCTTGTTTATCCAGCTCAAATCTATGACTGGACGGAACGAGCCGCCTGGTTTCGGAACCAGAAACAGATGGCTGTAGAATCCCGGAGATTCCTGGTTTTCTACGACCTCTACCGCGTTCTTCATTAAAAGAGACTGCACCTCTGTTAACAGAGCGTCTCTTTTCTGCGAATTTGACGGAAGAGGAGTCCACTTTGGACTTCGAGTTAATGGAGGCTTTCGTTTGAAGGATATCTTTAGACCTTCCGAAGTCACTCCTCTCACCCAAGGGTCGTCCGTAATCGACGCCCATTCTTGTGAAAAGCTCGACAACCTTCCGCCAACCGGAACGCGATAGAGGTTTAAGCCATCACCTCCTGGACCTGCGAGGCCTGCGGTAGGAGAAACCACGTCTTCCACGACCCGCACCTCGCCCCGTCGACCTCGGGGCGTCCGACCGATTGTCCCGGCCTGAAGGACGTCCCGAACGAGAGTCGCTATCCTGACGGTCTCTCGAATAAGACCAAGAGGACGCACCGGAACCTCTATAGGAACCTCTCTTGGGTGCATTAGACCCAGAAGTGCCTGTCTTATTCGTGTCTGCTGTATCCGATTTCTTAGGAGCAGATTTGAACAACAGAGAATCCTTAGCTTTCTTTGTAATTTTATCATAAATAGCGGAAAGCTTGCCGTCAAAGAGAAGTTCTCCTGAGACCGAAGCGACTCTAAGAGAGTTCTTCACCTTAGAATCCACTAGTGTGGATGTAGCTAGGGCTGCGTCACGTCTAACCAACTCCAGATTTGCCACTGAAAGGGCGGAGTTACACGTGGAATAAGCTACTGCCCTTGAAAGAAGTCTTAAAGAGGATTGTATATCCTGAAACTCTTTCCCCTGAAGGCGCAGTGATAACGCCTTAGTAAGGTGATCTGGGTAAGATAAGGCATCTAAATTGGCTCTGTTAGACGCAATAGCTGTTTCCAACACCGCGGTTGGAATAGAAGCTGACGACGGTAATGATAGCTCTAAGTCTTCCGCCTCGTCGTCCATACGCAGAGGAACTCTCGGTATACCCTGACCTGCCGTGTCGAATTTATTCCTTGCATTAATGAAAGGCAGGTTGAGAGTATTAGCGGACAAGAAACCTGCTTTCCCCATTCTGGAAGCAAGTTTAAATATAGCGTCGTTCAATAATTCAAATGTTCTTGCAACATTATTGGACTGCGACGGAAACTCGGGAGCGATGTCCCTGAACCGCTCAAAAAATTCAGAGTCCAATGACGCTATAATTCTCTTGTCCGGAAGCGCAGCAGTCTGGCCCGACGGAACAACTTGAGGGAGAAAGTGCCGGATGAAGTCCACGGCAGCTTTATGTTGTTCCGAAAGGGATAGCTCCAAGTCATCCGTATCCCTTTCACCATCCGGTCGGACCTCATGATGTTCCCGGTAGTCTGCCCCCGATGCTTCAGCGGAGCGTACCGACCCAGCGCCGTCGGATAATTCTCGATCCGACACCGTTTCTGTCGGCTGCTGGGATGCTGCGATAAGCTGTGCTATCTGCACAAGAATGTCCGGCGTCGAGACCTGCGGAGTCGCAGTCTTTCGCTGCTTCGCCGAGGGCAGCTCCGCATCAGATGGCTCCCGCATACTTTTCCTATGCGAACGTCCGGAGTCCATCGGTCTCGAATCCCTGGCTGCCGGATGGTGTGACCTGGTCGTCGAAGAATCCTTGATCGGCGAAGCTGGTAATATATCGGCGGTCACGCAGCCAAGGTGCGGTCGTGTGCGCTGACGAGAAGAGGAAGCCTTAACAGTCTCTGCGGACTGCTTATACAACGGAGCGTCCCGAGCGACGGACGTATGCTCCGCTAAAGACACATTTTGTACCACAACATCTGGTCCCAGATGTTGTACGAGAGAGGGGCCTCTCTCGCTCGCGGCCCGGCTGGACCTGGACGAGCTAGGAACCGGACTCAAAGGCTTCCTCCGTTCTCGCTTACTATCCGCCGTCACTGGGTGTGCATCTATTATGTTTATAGTGCTCGCATCACCCAAAATTTCCTCTTGGACCGCATCGGACGAACCCGGCTGCCGAACCATTCGGTGAATGGACGCTACACCGGGCGAGCTAGCGGACGACATTTGTCTAATCTCCATGAGCACTTTTGCCGCTAGCTCTGAATTCATTTGTGACGACGGACGCACACTTGAAGAAGATAACATGGAAACATCACCCTGTTCTGGTTCCTCTGAAATAGAAACTGAGAGAGTAGAGTGACCTTGCGGAGAAAGAGCCGGCATCGCTCTTTCTCCAAAAACAACATATCGTGACACACGTTTCCAATGTTTCTCATCCCAATGTTCACATATAGGACAGGGATTAATGCGAGAACACTGACTACAATTAATACAATGATCATGAAAGTCAGGGGAAGATTTCTTCCTATTACAATTTGAACAACGTCCCTTCATTGTGAAAGAACAACAATAAGTCCTAGTTACTCGCAAAAACCCCTGACACAAAGATACATAATAACATGATCCATTAATAAATGAAAAAACAATTGCAAAACAAAATAATTTTGAAAAAATATTTTTTCAGCGAAGCCCAAGTTGCTGAAAAGTAACGTTGAGCCCCGATGGATCCGATGGCAAAGTGTGGTCAAAAATTTTAAATTTATATTAAATAATTAATGAGACACTTTCGGATAATATAAATGTATCTTATAGTGAGATAAACTACAGCAAAGGCAAACAGCCCCCCTCAAAAAAGGCTGTTGCCAATGAAAACAAACAGTGTAAAAACACCAGAAAACATGACTCCAGGCACTGAAAAAACTGGCCCGGAATCAGTCATCAATTACACTCTATCTGATGCAAAACAGAGACTCCCAGGGGAGAATCTGCAGAACATCAGATGGAAGATGCAGAACACAAACGTTATACACCCATGGGTGAAAACGTAACTATGGGGAAAATAACAGAAAACATTCTGTAACCAAGCAACTCTCCCAGGAAATTTTAGAAATGAAATTTCTCAAAAATATGCCAAAAGCATGGGAGAATTGCAAGGGGGGACTTTAGAAGGCTAGGGGAGAGGAAACACTGAATAAGCAGTGCAACAATTAGCAAGAATGACAACAAGAGGCCCATGCCTCGAAAATAGGCAACTTAACATAATTTCATCAAAAAATTTTAAGTACAGCCCTGATTATTTTTTGTCACTTCTTTTTCCTCTCCTCCTTCTATCCTCCTTAGAATCACATTTTCTCCAAAAATTACGTGTCTGGCATCCTTTAAACTGAGATTTACAAGCACAAAGATCAGTGACTGATGAAGGGCCAAACAGAGAATGATAATTGGCGCCAATTTCGGGACGTCTGCGTCACTGCGCATGCGCAGTAGAGGCGTAGTATGGAGGTCCTTTAGGACATGATTTCTTTTTGTTTTGGATGCAAATTTTGGGGATTGGGGGGCAAAATTTGTGTTTGGCCCTGGTTTTGTTAGAGTTAGCACCAGCTAAGTCTGGGTCATTGGTACAGTATAAAAATATAATATTTTTTCAGCTGCTGAATTTGCATATTACGTGGGCGGACGTGGGCGGATGTGGGTGGATGCGGGCGATTCGTTGGATAAAGGGTTAAAAAGAATTGCATTTTCTGTAATTTTGTAAGACCATAAGAACAATGAAATATTTCAAAAGCTGAATGTTATAGTATTCAAACCTGATTGTAGTTATGTTTAACTCATCTTTAATGTTGACTGGAAAAAGTTTCCTCTCATTTGAATCACCACGGGTGGTATCACTGACAATGAAAATCAATGGACATCGACCAACCTTACTGTATTTCCTGAAAAATTTATTGAACATCAGCTAGTACTCAAGCCTGAAAATAAACAGACTGTCATCTGCAGAATGAGGTCTCCAGAGGGTGAACTTGATGATGCTATCCTGCACAGCAGGGTAGCATCACTAAATTTACTCTCTGTGAAGCTCAATATGAATCATTATAGCCATTATCGACCGGGGACCAGAGTCAAATATGACGTCATGACCTACTTCCGGAAGCGTTGTTTATGTTAACAGTTTGCAGTCGACAAACGGCAATATAAGTAATAAAAAGTGATAAGTAATAAAAGTCATGTCACAACTGTGAATATTTAACGGATAACCCCAGCAATCCTGATACTACTGTTTTTGAATGCAAAGTACCGCAGAGCGGTATTGATAATAATAATAATAACAAGATTTTCTTGGGAGTTTGGCTCCATTATTGGACCGCTATCAGTGATTAGTAGCAGCCCTACAATCATTAGCGGCCCTCGGCTACTGCCTCGGCCACTAATGACCACTGGGCTGATAATCACTGATAGCAGTCCGATAATGGAGCCCAACGCACTCGAAAATCTTGTTATTGTATAATTAATGATGAAATACAGAAATGGCTAATGCACACCCTCGATATTTTATTAACAGTATCATATCAGTTCAGCAAAGATGGTCAACCAGTAGACAAACACTACTTCTTGGTCTTCACAAAGGAATTTTAAACGGTTTATGTTGAGTTTCTGTATATGGCGTTATCTCAGCAGATCACAATATAATTTTTTTTAGCAAAACTACTACTCAGTTATCTAAGCACATAAAGATGTTATCAAAATCATGAAGTATATAGAGGATATGAAATGAGTGTTTTTCTCATATGATATTTATGAAACAAGTCATAAGAATTTTCCAGTTGGGCGAGCCTCTGGCGATCCCCAAACGGAAAATTTGGATGACTTTCATAAATATCATATGAGAAAAGCACTTATTTCATATTCTATTTATCATATGACACACATATGCACAAATTAATGACTTAATATGACTTTTTAACCCTTTACCTAACGTGTGTTGCAGATGACACTTGGAAAAAACATTATCATATTAACTAAAATTTTTCATTTTTTGCTTCCAAAACATAGGTTATGACCCCTCATTGGAATGAGAGCGATGCGCTCGTTCCAATGAGGGGTCCAAACCTATGTTTTGGAAGCAAAAAATGAAATTTTTCGTATATAGCACTGGCCGGTTATAGTCGTTATGTTAGGTAAAGGGTTAATGCAATATAACCCAACCTAAATAGGACAGATAACGTAAATTCTCCCAACTCAAATTATGCAAATGTGACCCAGTTGTATATTGTTCAGCCAATCACAAAGTCTATATTTGAAATTGACCAATAAAATCTTTCAACCCCAATTATGCAAATTATGAAAATATGGCCCAGTTGTATTTTGTTCAGCCAATCAAATTGTCTAGTTTTGAAATTGACCAATGAAATCGATGGAAGGCTTTATTTATCACTGATTAATATGAAAGCAAAATATCAAATGTTTTAAAGTGAACAAAACGGATGAGTCATATGATAAATAAAAATATAACACAGTACATAAACATTGTAACAGCTGTGTGATAATGTTAACATAAGAAAATACTTAACCCTTTGCCTAACATGATTAGAGGGCTACCCTTCAAAAAACGTTTTGTGGTATAGACTAAAACTTTTAAATATTTGCTTCCAAAATATAGCTTATGAACCTTCATTGGGACAAGCTGTATGTTTCAATTAGGAGGCAAAAGCCACATTTTGAAGGCAAAAATTGCAAAAATAATAAAATTTGAATGGTGATTTTTGAGAAAAGCAACAGTCATTTTTTACCCTCATGTTATGTAAAGGGTTAAAATAAATAAATATGGATGCATAAAATTTTAATGTATCTGACTTCATTACCTGAGCAACTCATGAAACACGCCTGCATCTCTGTAGAAAGAATTGGGAAAATCCTGAAAAAGAAACAAGTACATCGTTCGTTAAAGAGGCTAAGAAATTTTCCTCTACAGATTATCCTGTAGAATTCTCTTAACCGCATAAAACCTTGCCAGTGAAAAATATTTAATTAACCTTTCACCCAACAAATCAGCCGCATTTGACCTTTATCTTGAAGTTACAGACCCAGCTACAATGAACAATACATCCACAGGCTGTCCATTTGTAGGAAGTTTAACTTGTTTCAGAGTTGAGGCTGAGACACGAATATCAACAGTTTTAAATGTGACCTTGAAATCTGAACTTCACCTTGAAGTTATGCTCCAAGAGTGACATTACAGACCCAGCTATGGTCTGCGACACATCTTTCCATTGTCGTTTATAATTGTGTGAAGCTTTAGGATTGTTGCCCTAATAGTTTTTGAGTCTGGGCTGAGATATGACATGTGACCTTTAATGTATGGCACTCAAGTATGACATTGATCTTGAAGATACACCAGGCCTGCTATTTTCAGAATTGTGCGTAACCCAATTGTCGCTCACCTGGTCTGAGCTTTGGTAACTTTATCATTCGTTCCTCTGTACTCGATTCAGGTAACCCATTAGGTAACCTAAATATATATGTATCGCAGCTATGCTGATACGTGAACTGATGTCTCAAAGCCAAGTTCTTGCTCCTATGGGCAATATCCTGATGAATAGAGATGAGCCCGTAGGAACAACAATGATGCTGTGTTGCAGCAATTCAGATACAAATTAGTTGCAATTATAGCCTAATCTTGGCATGGGCTAGTATGCTGCAGAAGAGTATGGCATCCTTAACCACTATTTGTGGCAGAGACATCAAATTATTGCAATTTCCTGATTTTGTACCTATGCTACATCTTAAAATGATCAACAACTTGCAAAGATGTTGAGCGTCAACCAATCATCAGCATAGGTGTTTGCATTTGTCTGAAGTATAGCTGCTCTGTTGGCCAATAATTGGCCAACAGAGCAGCTATACTTCAGGCAGATACAAACACCTGTGCAGCTGATGATTGGTTGATGATCAATATCATTCCACCATTCATTCGTACTAGATCATTCAGCTTGGCAAAAATTTTGCGTGACCCGGTAACAATTTCACGCAACCTGTTTTGCATTTTAGGTAAACTCTGCACGACCCAAACGACCGTTCGTCTCAAATGGACAGGCCTGTACAGAAACAACTATTATCCGTGACATACCTTCTGACCAGACTTAACATTTGTATAAAGCTTGATAATTGTAGCCTCAATACTTTTTGAGTTATTGGCTCGGGCACACACACCCAAACACCTGACTAAACAAGGTACTCCAGTACATACCCAGTTATGTGGGCGAACAGCAATTCTGTGCATCACCTTCCAATCTATACTACTAAAAAAAAGTAGGGGATATTTGATAAAAGTGAGATATATGAAGAAATATATTTATATTTTTATCCAAAAGACAGTTGAGACATCACATTGTGACATCTGGTGAATGATTTCAGCGATAGTTGGGTGTCTGACAAGCACACGTTCCACGCACTGTGCTGTAGAAGGCGAATGATGGTCAGTCAGAGAATTACCACATTCAGTCCAAGACCTCAATACCTTGTAAATCCTCCTTGGTTTGCGAGACTAGCATGGATCCGACGTGGCATACTCCTCACCAAACGTCCAATAACAGCTTGACTGATGTTATTCCATTCTTCCTGCAGTGCAGCGGCAAGTTCCTGAACATTGGTAGGGGCTGTTGGCATTGTCGTAGGTGCCTGCCAAGCATATCCCAGACATGCTTGATTGGTGAAAGGTCTAGAGTTAGTGATGGCCAAGGCAGAGTAGTGATGTTCTGCTCCTGGAGGAACTCTGTAGTGGCACGGCCCTGTGTGATCTTGCACTGTCATCTTGGAAAATGAATCGACAGCTGTGACAGCGTGTAAATGGAACATGAGCTGCTAACATGACGTTGCTCCACTGACGATTGTTCCAGTGCTGTCGTGCTCCGCACCAATTACGCCTTCCTGCGATCTGATGTTCAGTCAAACGTGGAATTATTCGAGGTCATCGAGCGTACAAATTCCAGCTGTGTACGCAATTTCGGATAGTCTGACCATTGACTCGCACATCTGTCACTCAGTGCAGCTGCTGTTCAATTTCTGAGGCACTTTCATGGCAGTTATGTAATGCTGTGGTTTGGATGAAATGATCCAGGTTAGCAATTGTCGCCCTTGGACGACCTGATGTCTGTCATCAACATTGCCTGTCTGATGGTAGCGTGACCACGACCTGCTAATCACCGATTGAGTAGCGTTGAGAATATGAGCCACTACTGTCTGTCTGTTGCCAGCTTCCAACATGCCAACGGCACGTAAACGTTAGTCACATGTCAGTCTTCGCATATCTCAAAAGCTATTTTTCGACCAGAAACTATTGAAGAACGAGTTTACACCAAGAAAAGAATGATGAGATCTCCGAAAAAGCCCAGTACAAATGAAAATTTCAAAATGTACCCCACAGACATTAACGTGGCGCTCGTGCGAAAAACCTGCATAAAGTTTTCGTTGGTCGGTGGCTTTGATGATCCACACTAAACTTGGTAACATATGTATGTGTCCAAATCAGTTTGGATATCCCCTACATTTTTTTAATAGTATATTTTAAAACATGGTATGAGTTTATGTGACATAAGATAGTCATGAAATATAAATACAGATTCAACATAACAAAGTACATATACTAAATACATAAAACTATGCGGATAACATAAATAATTGCTTTTGTAAAGGTCGAGGTATATGATTTTAAACAGACACATTGAGGTGTGTGTGGCCATGATGACACATCGGCACTATTCTGATGCACCCCTAATATTTTTAACACAATATGCTGCACAGTTCTGGAATTACTTGCCATCATATATATACCAGGGTAACAGGAATATTACCAAGATACATTGGGGGACCTCAGTATGCTCAAGTGTTTTTGTACAACCTACCTCGGTATGATAGTTTCACCAATGTATACACCCTAACACACACGCACCCTCCCTTCAATCACTATATGCCAGCCATCCTCAGTAGGGGGATTAAAAATCATAAATTTTGATTAAGGTTTTTGTCAACAGTGCGAGCCGCATATGATCATTACATCAGGTAAAGGGTTAACTCTTAACCCTTTACCCAACGAATCGCCCGCATCTGCCCGCTTAATATGCAAATACAGCTGCTGAAAAAATATTATTTTTCGAAAATTTCATCGAGCTCGTTCCAAAGAGGGGTCACATGATATGGTTTTGTTAAAAAAAATTTAAAAAATTTAAAAAAAATGATATTTAAAATAATGAATTTTGAAATCGTCTGCGTTGGGTAAAGGGTTAACCTGCTGAGTATTTTCTTGAATTTTTCATGAAATCCAGTCAGCACTGCTGAGAACATATGAAGCCCAGCTATCATTTGTGATATTCTTGGTCCAATTTACAGTGATGCAGTCTGTTGAACAGAAGCCAAATTATGTGTGCGTTGGATACAGGGTCAACAGGAATAACAGGGCTGCACGGTATGTCGATAAACCGATATATACTGGTATTCAAACCAATATTGATTGAATACCAGTGTAATTACAAAAGTATTGGTTTATCGTCATTATTTATTTACCCACAATTTAATTTTCAAGATGTCTGGAGTATTTTAACTGTATAATGAATAATATTATCCCTTTATCCAAGGAATTGCCTACTTGTACCCTCGTAATATACATATTCAGTAGTTGAAAAAATAATTTTCAAAAATTTCAACAAAACTATATAATGTGACCCCTCGTTGGAACGAGCTCATTGAGCTCATTTCAATGAGGGGTCACATGATACAGTTTTGTTGAAATCTTTGGGGAAAATCTGCTAAACTAATTTTGAAAATAATAAATTTTGATATCGTCTGCATTGGGTAAAGGTTTTTCGAACTGCATCATCAATGCATGCTAATTCATTCTGACTGTGAGTCTCGGTTGTGGTACTTGTGTTCATATATCTGAAAAGTTTTCGATATACCGGTATAGTGCAATATTTTTTTGATTACCGAGAACGGTATTCAGTTTTGAACATCATGAAGGCCTAAGGAATAATGAGTTAAGATATTGGTAAATGATTTGGTGTTAAGTTATATACATTAACAGGGTTGAAAGCACAGTGAATCCGTGGTTAGAGCACTGAACTTCAAACCGAAAGGTTGACAGTTTGATCCTGACCAGCAGTAACTGTGTTGTGTCCTTTGGCAAGCCACTTAATCCTGATTGCCCATGTGGGGGCATGTGTGGAGCTGTGCACTATGGCATACTGCACGCTGATGGCACATATACCTTCAACCACTGGTACTGTGCTTGTGCAGAGTTAGTACGTTGGTAACTCAGACAGTTGCTCGCCATTGCTCGGTGGTTCTCTTTAGCTTCCTCCACATGTAAAAGTCTGACATGTGACACTGCCTGTTAAAAGTGTCATTAAAACCCCAATAAAATAAAACATTAGAACATTAATAGGGTTATTCTATTAAAACAATAGGTGTTGGTAGCTCATATTTGGGTTCCATTATGAAGTGCAAGAACTAAACTTAATAGCTTCATATTCTCTGATGTATTATCTTTGAAGTGAAATTATTTTGTCAGTATGAATTTTTCTTGCTACAAAAACTGTAACAAGGTATAGACAACTGAACAAATTTTGATATCCAAAAAGAATTTAGCACTCTCCTAGGAGACAAGAAAGTAAAGAAGTTTATTACTTTCCAAATCGTGATTTACGGGGATTTCCGGGTTTGATTATAAATAATAACTTAAGTGAATTATGCAATCAACAATTGGGTCATGTATCGGTGCGTGCAAACGAAGACGCTTTGCTGTGGGTGTAATTTTTTTTTTATTATTATTAGGGCTTAACGGCACACTAACAGCCAGGTTCATATCATGTCGGTGACAGTTTTACAGGTGGAGGAAGCCGGAGTACCTGGAGAGAACCACCGAGCAACGACGAGCAGCTGTCAGCTCTCCAACATCATAACTCTGAACTCTGCACCACAGCACAGGCAGGATTAGATTGGTTGAAGACATACGCACCATCGACGTGCAGTATGCCTTAGTACACAGCGTCCTCGCACACAACGTGGTAGCACGAATCAGTCGCTGAAATGGTCACCCATCCAACTACTAACCACGCTCGATATTGCTTAACTTCGGTGATCTGATGAGAACCGGTTACCATAACACCACCGCGTCCCTGCTGTGGGTGTAATGGGGACTTCATAGTTTTTTGTTTTTTTAACCCTTTACCTAACATGAACAGCAGACGGCACTTGCAAAAAAAATTCTTGAATAACTATTATTTTCATTTTTTGTCTCAAAAAAATAGGTTATGTCCCCTCATTGGAACGAGCTCGATGAGCTCGTTCCAATGAGGGGTCATAACCTGTTTTAGAGACAAAAAATGAAAAAATAATGAAAATTAATTGGTAATTTTTTTTAGAATTGCGTTGGCCTGTTTTGGCCGTTATGTTAGGTAAAGGGTTAATTAAATAATATAATTATCGTTAATAATGAAAAGTAATGAACAGAGTAATCGCTTGACTGGACTGGTTATGAGAAATAATTCATTCGAGATGAGGGACTATATTGTAAAACACTCATGCGCATTCACACACTCGTGTTTGTACAACGTCCCTCACCTCTCATGAATTATTTCACGTAACCAGTCCAGTCAAGTGATTACTCTCTATAATAACACACTATAAGTACAAGGAGTACAAATGAAATACATTACCTCCACAAAAATTATTTTTGACTCTTCTTGACATCCATCAAATATCTGGAGTTTGTTGTATTTGTTTGCTCTTAGGATAAAGTCCTTGAACTGCTTTGCCTGAGATTCATAAGCAGGAAGGTCAGGATCATAGGGCCCTGTAAAACATAATCATCCAAAAAACTATAGTATTATAGACTGATCACAAAAATACCAATAAACTGCTGCATCATGAGAGCATGATACGCACGTTATTAATTACAAGAGGGAAGCACACAATATGAGGAAACATGTGTACTTGTCAGGTTTTTTTTATATTCTTGTACATTTGACGAATAAAGTCCCATAACTCTGGAATGACAAATCAGGCAGCAACACAAATCTAAGGGAGATTCCTTCCATCAACATATACTTGCAACCAAAAAATCATAAAAATTGCTCTAAGCATTTTCACGTTATTGTTCGACATGTGGAAAATTGCTAATATTTTGACGAATAAAGTCCCATAACTCTGGAATGACATATCGGACGGCAACACAAATAGAAAGGGAGATTCCTTCCATCAACATATACTTGCTACCAAAAAATCATGAAAATTGCTCAAAGCATTTTCAAGTTATTGTCCGACATGTGGAAAATTGCCAATATTTTGACGAATAAAGTCCAATAACTCTGGAATGACAAACTGGACACAAATCGAAAGGGAGCTTCCTTCCATCAACGAAAGCTTTCCACCAAAAAATCACAAAAATTGCTCAAAGCATTTTCGAGTTAATGTACGGATGGACAGACAGACAGACAGTGGTATACCATAATATGACCCGTTTTTATCAAAACAGGCAAATAAAAATTATTAAGGCAGATTCACATACAAGAACACAGTTAGGTCCCACAAAGTAGATCTTCTGTTTCTCAAACTATTTTTGGCAAAATTGCATGTGGGCGGGTGGCTTTTTATTTCATTTTTTATTTTTGTAATTATTTCTTTGCCAGCAAAAGTTCATATTCTTGATTTGTTTATGTTTTAGGCCACATGATTTACAGAATAGCATGGGTGGTGTTGTATTTTGTCCTTGTTGTTGTCGGAACAAACTTATCAATTTTATTAACTTGGGTAAACTATCAGACATTACACATTTAATTTTTTTTTTTTTTTTTAACTTTGCTTTCGTTATAAAAAAGAGGGCATGCAGCAACTAAAAGGCCCATGGGGGGGGGGGGGGGGGGGGGGAAATTGTAACTTTGGACTGAAATTGGCAGTCACTGGTCACGTTTGAGAGGTGGTCAATGCCAGGCATGTCAAAGTACCGCTGTTACCAACATAACTGGTACCAGGTTGGGACACAGCCTGTCCCGCTGAATACCGGTACTGGGACAAATCAACAACTGGATGACATATCGCAATCAGATGGTAGAATTTCGCATTCAAACCGTGCCAGTCGCCAAGATCGCAAGACAAACATGGCACCGTCCAATTATTCTGTGGTGATATCAAAGTAATCATAAAGCACGAAGATCATGCTTTATGATTACTTTGATGTCAGCACAGAATAATTACTTTGAAGTAGCCGATGACAGCACTGCCTGTGTCTTTGATGCGACGTATGAAAAGTCAAAATGGGCGGCCTTATCGAGTTGTGATGTAGACAGAACATGCACCTGTAGAGTGTTTTGATATGTTCATTCACATATAAGTTGAAGAAAGTATGTCGTGCCAGTGTGCCATACATGATTATCAGCCTGTTTACCCTCGTTCAATTAGGCATTTCCCCATAAAATAATTTTGTCCTGGTACCGGCAGCACAAAAGCTTCAGTACCGGTACCAGTTGAAGCATAAGGAAACTGGCGGTACCGTTTGACATGCCTGATTTTGTGTGTGTCAGATTACGTTGAATACACACAGCAAATAGGTATAACACATATATGAACACCATTAGAATAAAGATTGGAGATCCAAAATTTCAGGTCTCCAGGTTCTTTGGTCTTGAAGTACTGCACAGAGACAGACAACAGAGAGCGGATGGACAGATATATGAATGGCTGAATAGGTGGGTTACTGAGAATTGGGTGTTTTGGATGGATCATTAGGTGGGTGGATAGATGGATGAAGATGTTCAGACAGACATACAGAGAGACAGACAGACAGATCCTTTTATAATCATCAAAAGGAAATAAGGCTTTCATCATGTTATAACTTCAGCACCAATTAGAGATGGTCTGATGGTATAGCCACACCATGCATTATAGCCTATTATCATATGACTCGTCCGTTTTGTTCACTTAAAAACATTTGATATTTTGTTTTCATATTAATCAGTGATAAATAAAGCCTTCTGTCAATTTCAATGGTCAATTTCAAAACTAGACATTGTGCTTGGCTGAAAAAAATACAACTGGGCCACATTTTCATAATTTGCATAATTAGAGTTGGGAGCTTTCATTGGTCAATTTCAAAACTGGTCAATTTGATTTGCTAAACAAAATACAACTGGGTCACATTTGCATAATTTCAGTAGGGAGAATTTACGTTATCTGTTCTATTTAGGGTGGGTTATATTGTATTAATCTTTTACCTACAAGAAAAACGCCATTCATTTTTTTTTATATTTTCACTATTTGCTTCCAAAACTTAGGTTATGACCCCCTCATTGGAACGAGCTTCACGAGATTGTTCCAATGAGGGGTCATGACTATGTTTTGGAAGCAAAAACTGAAAATTTTTAGTTATGCGGGGATGTTTTTTCCAAGTGCCATCTGCAACTCAATTTAGGTGATGGGGTAAAAAGTCCTACTAAGTGGCTAATTTTTGTGTGTGTCATAAGATAAATAGAATATGAAATGAGTGTTTTTCTCATGTAATATTTATGAAACTTGTCCAAATTTTCCATCTGAGCTCGCCAAAATGGAAAATTCTTAGACTTGTTTTATAAATATTATATGAGAAAAATACTCATTCCATATCCTCTATTTATGGGTGACTGAAAAGGGGCATTCAATTTTTATAAGTAAAAAAAAAAAACCCAATATGACCTCCATTCAGCCATCTTGAAACCGAGCAGAAAACAATTATGTCATGCACTTCCCCTCACTATGTTGGTCATTTGTGTGAAGTTTCATGACAATGCGGCTAAAACTGTGGAAGTAGTTCGCTCCACAAGTTTACATGTGCAACGGATCGACGATGATGACAGACCAACTGACGGGACAAGTTGACTCCTATACACCCCACTTAAACTTTGTTTTTTGGGGATATAATAAAGATATGTGTTCTCAAGCTGTACATTAGATTTGATCCAATAAGGTTGAATACAAAGATACAGATAACAGTTATTTTCCTGTAACTTGAGCCAGATAATTATAATGAGTTACTGATATTATTTTTACTTACTGCCCTGTCCAAGAGATTCAATAAAACTTTCTTGAAATGTTGACTGATATGGATTGGCCCATTCATGCACTTCAAAACCCAATTCTTTTGATAAGACATCGACTGTTGCAGTCTTACCTGCACCAGATGGTCCAGTTAACAATAGAATTGAACCCTTCTGCAATGTAAAATAAAATATGTCCATTAACTTATGAGAAGTGGAATTTTGAAATATTAACTTGGTTTCAGTTCCATTATTGATTACTGTTAACCCTTTACCTAACGAATCGCCCATATCCGCCTGCGTAATATGCAAATTGAGCAGTTGAAAAAATTTAATTTTTCAAAATATTTCAACAAAACCATATCATGTGACCCCTCATTGGAACGAGCTCATTGAGCTCGTTCCAATGAGGGATCACATGATATGGTTTTGTTGAAATTTTTTGAAAAATTTAAAATTATATTTAAAATAATAAATTTTGATATCGTCTGCGTTGGGTAAAGAGTTAAATAACTTGGTTTCCTGGTTTTACTTTTTGTATTTTTTTAATTCTTTATCTAATGAATTGTCTGCATCTGCCTGCATTTTACAAATTAAGCAGCTGAAAAAAATGTATTTGTCAAAAAATTTCAACAAAACCATATCTATCATGCGAGACTCATTGGAAAGAGCTTGTCAAGCTCATTCCAATGAGGGGGGTCACATGATACAGTTTTGTTGAAATTTCTTTTCAAATTAAAAAAAAACACTATTTAAAATAATAAATTTTGATCTTGTGTGCATTGTGTAAAGGGTTAAATGGCAGAATCTCTTCAGTAAATGCATGTGTACAATCATTTGAATTGTTTTAGTGGGATAAATTCAAATAGACATGAATTTTCTGCTGATGGAGAAGTACAGTCGAGCCCACTTAATTGGATATCTCTTAATTGTATATCCCTGTTAATTGAATATAATTTCCAAACACAATACCATTTACCATACATCCAGTACAAATTTGACCTGTTAATTGAATATAGGTTTTAGAGTAAACTCCTGTTAATTGAATAAAAAATCTTGTAACATGTCGAGAAATTACCTCGACTCTCCCCAGTTTTCCTTTGGTTATAGACCTATTTGGCCTCAGTACATCCAATATAGGCATTTAATCTATTATATCTTGTTTGACAGAGCTCATGGAGCTCTGTCAAACAAGATATAATAGAATAAATGGTAAGTTTATCTCTAGAATACAGGGAAGTAACACAATCCCTGTTAACTGAATACTGATAATTGAATAATTTTCATTGGCAAAGTGGCTATTGAATTAACAGGGTTCCACAGTATACTGAATTTACACATATCCAGAAACATATCACTTGCCTACGCAGATAACCAAGATTAGACTAGAATCCACTGCCTTGTTTATTTGCTTGTGTATTAGGATTTCAGGTCACTTTCAACACATGTGGCTATACCATAACCAAAATACAAGAACCCAAGTCCTACTTTACCTGTAAAGAAAAACTTTTCCTACCCCTGTGAACAAGCAATGTTCCACTTTTGGGAGTTCCTACTGGGAACCACTGCCATCGTATTTTGAAAGAAACCTACATGTTTTCCAAAGCATACATGTTAGAAAACTTGTTCTGCAGAAGTGAAATTGGGCAAAAGCATAAACTGACTAAGTAGATATTAACCAGAGAGATATATCAAGGAAATTATTCAGGGATGAGTGTGGAAGATATCTAAATTATCTGAAACTCTCATACATTTACATGAAAATATGTAAATCAAGAGCTATTGCTGAAGGCAATTTATACCCCAACTGCAGTGCTGGACCAATGAAGCACAAATGAATTAAAAACGGAGTAAGCACAGTAACTCTGTTGAAACAAGACGAACAGACAGAAATTGGTTATTTTGTACACTCTAAGGGTCATAACTCATAAAAAAACAAGCCAAGACCAATACTGGGTCTGAACCTGTGTCGCTGCATGCAATTGAATCGGCAAACAGGAAGTGGCTGCACGGCAGATCTGAAAATTGCATACACGATACAACTGATCATTATCAGGCTCCAGATGAAATATAAAATGAAGCCCTTGCATAGAAGCCGAGAAAAGTTTGACAAAAAATTTCAATGTTCAGTGGGTACAGTAAAATTTCAAAGTATTGGCAAACAGAAAGTGGCTGCACGGCAGATCTGAAAATTGCTTACACGATACAACTCATCATTATGAAGCAGCAGACCAAATATAAAATCATTCCCTTTCATAGAAACCAAGAAAAGCTTGACGGAAAAAGTGTTTCAAAGGACTGACGGACGTGACGGACTGACGGACGTGACGTGACCGGACTGACGGACATGACAGACGGAGTCGAGCGGTTACTAGACCTGCTCTGCCGCTGGCGACGCAGGTAATAATAAAAATACATGGACAGCAAAATGGCACATTTCTGAAAGAGCTCATCATACTGAACAGACATGGGACGGGCAAATTCAAAAAATTTTCCAGGTCAGAAATGGAAAACAACTCTAGAAAATGAAATGTGAGAAACATCATTAGAAACTTGTTTGGAAAGCCTTTCCAATAAGCAATCTTCATGCCAAATTTCATTGAGATCCAACAACCTAAACCTGAGATACAAGGCGAACGATAAAAAAACTTGCTATTTTGTATATAAGTCTAAGGGCCTTAACTCATGAAAAAACTATGCGGATAGCAAAATGGCTTAAGTTTTTGAAAGAGATCATGATACTAAACACCTGTATAAAATTTCATCAAAATCCGAGCACAAATCTTCAAGTTATGATCTGAACAGACATTGGACCGACGTACAGATGCACAGACAGACAGAAGCAATACAGTATACCCCACTTTTTTTTAAAAAGTGGGAGTATAATGATGTTTATTCAGGAAATAAGAGGACATATAGTTAACCCTTTCGCGACTCAGCCAAACTGACCCCCCCAGACTTGGGATATTGGGGTTAATTTCGAGATCATCTTGTCCGTTAGATAAAGGCATAAAACGTTCCATTCATTTGGATTGTCGGGTAAGTCAAGATTTATTTTCCCAGCTTCAGAACATGGGATATCTAGTGGAACAAAATCTGTGCATTTTCCCAGTGAAAAATTGGACCAATTCCACGACCACACCAGCTCCCTCGTATTCTGCCATGTCCCTGACCAGCACTTCTTTTTCTGCAGCGTCCCCTCCCACAGGCCAGTCCTATTCCACTCCGACATCTGGATTATTACTGGCAACATCATCTGAACGTCCAGCACTCACTGTAGTGTCAGATGTGTCAGCTTGATTTGAGCCAGACTGTACCGCAGAATCCTTTTTCCACGTTGCTATCAATTGTCATCTTCGTCCGTGGAATTACTGTGAGGGGCAATATGTGCTAAAACTGTAGCCAATCAACTGAAGGGAAACAACTCTAAATTCATTCGGGCATGAAATTACTTCTGTGGACTGATAGAGATAGCACAGGTGGACTGAGGTGATAGTAGATGTATTACTAGGCCATCGGCGCGTAGCGTGCCAACTGGGTTTGTAGTGTCAGTTTACCACTGGTTCGGCGCATGCCGACGAGTCACGAAAGGGTTAAGGTATAACTTGATAAGACATTTTATTAACTGTTTATGCCAATGTTGCCCATTTTAGTGGACATCCACCCCAGGCATTGATTTTACTGGATCCTATTTTAGCTGTAAAACAGAGCTTGTTTACCACTAGGACTGAAACAGTTGGCTCATTTTCACAACCAACTAACCGTGAGCTATAACCGGATAATACCCAGTTATCCGTGGCCATAATTTCACTGAATATTGGATCAAAAGTATAGGAAATGGAAAGTAGTATTCTCAGAAACTATTTTGTAGTGTGTATACAAACGAACGTTGTCGAGTACTCGACAACGTTCGTTCGTATACACACTACAAAAATAGTTGCTCTGATTACTCAATACTCACGGAAATTGCCAATCATTAATGAAGTCTTCAATGCCGAAGTCAATTATTTCTCATTATGTACAATTCAGATTCGAGGTGTAATTTATCCCAAAGGAGAAGCGGTAGATTTACTATGTTTTAACCATGGAATGATGATCACTATCGATATTTTGGATAACCGGTTGACGTTTTCTTTAATCGGTTAGGTAAATAACTGATTTCAAATCGGTTAACCATTTCAGTACTATTTACCACTTTGAACAAACACTGTTTTGCTTCCTGCGTTTCTCATGGGTACCCCGAGTATTTTAAATTTTGATTTTTTTCTTTCTTTGAAAACAGAGTACTGTTCATTTTTTACTGCTTAAGGTCATTTTCAGCATCTATGAATACACCAACTCCACAACACATATATAAAGTCAAGTTTAGCAAATTGTTTATAATAATACTGCCAACTTTAATCCTTTACCCAACGCAGACGATATCAAAATTTATTATTTTAAATATGTTTTTAAATTTTTCAAAAAATTTCAACAAAACCATATCATGTGACCCCTCATTGAGCTCGTTCCAATGAGGGGTCACATGATATGGTTTTGTTGAAAGTTTTTGAAAAATTTAATTTTTTCATCCGCTCAATTTGTATATTATGCAAGCGGATGCGTGCGATTCGTTAGGTAAAGGGTTAAGGGATTCAAACTGGAGGATTTGGTTACCTGGTTCTGTTGCATCAATAGAGCAGTATTTGTTTTATTTGCTCTACCACAATAAACAAATACTGCTCAATTTTCAAAGTTTTTCAATGTGGAGAAAGCATAGTACAGTGGTGCCCACTTAATTGGATATCTCTTAACTGAATAACTTAATTGAATATAATTTCCCAACACAAAACCATTTACCATACCTCCAGTACAAATTTGACCTGTTAATTGAATATAGGTTACAGAGTAATCGCCTGTTAATTGAATAAAAAATTGTGTAACCTGTCGAGAAATTATGAATCTCCCCAGATTTCTTTTGTTCATATACCTATTTGTCCTCCGTACATCCAAGACAGGCATTTAATCTATTATATCTTGTTTGATAGAACTCAGGAACTCTGCCAAACAAGATATGTGATGTAATGCTTTTCTGCTTTAATTATGCAAGTTATTTATTTATTTACTGGTGTTTATACACAATGGCTAATTGTGACCATGACAGTTTTACGGGTGGAGAAAGCCGGAGTATGCGGTGAGAATCACTGAACATCGACGAGCAATTGCCAGCTCCTCAATATTCTAACTCTGTTCAAACTCTGCTCAAGCAGGGTTACAGTGGTTGAAGACATGTGCACCATTGATGTGCAATACGCCTTAGTACACGGCATCATTGTGCCCCAAGCTGGGATAAAGTGCCTTGCCCAAAGGCACAACGTGGGTCGTCTCAGACAGGGATCAAACTCAGGACCTCCAGCATAGAAATCCAACAGTCTACCACAGAGCCACCGCGCTCCCAACTATGCAAGTTATGCTGTTTCCGTCTTGATAGAATTTTCACCAAAATAAATGGCAACAACACGTGATCACGCTTTGACGAGATTGCACGTTAGTTGTTGCTGTTTATTTTGACGGAAATTCTGTTAACCCTTTACCTAACCTGAAAACCAGACGACACTTGCAAAAATAATTCTTGAATAACTAATGAGCTCGTTCCAATGAGGAGTCATAACCTATGTTTTTGAGACAAAAAATGAAAAAATCATGAAAATTAATCGGCGATTTTTGAGAATAGCGCTGGCCGGTTTTGGCTGTTACGTTGGGTAAAGGGTTAAGATTTAAATGGCATGAGACTCTAGTCATGTATGGATGCAATGTGCAACCTCCGAGTCAAGCTTGTTTCAAAAGATTATCGTATCTGACTGGAAAAACATATGGAATTAGGAAGTGAATTATTTGTTGTTATATCATAACATATACTATTTATTTATTTATTAAGGTTTAACCACACTTTAACAGCCAAGGTTATATCGTGTCGGTGACAGTTTTACAGGTGGAGGAAGAGAACCACCGAGCAACCAGCACCTCAACATCATAACTCTGCACTGCAGCACAGGCAGGGTTAGATTGGTTGAAGACAAGTGCACCATTGAAGAGCAGTACGCCTTAGTACACAGCATCATCGTGAGACAATGTAGACAATCAGGGTTAAGTACGTTGCCCAAGGACACACTGTGGGAGTCCGAATCGATCGCTCAGACGGTCACCCATCCAAGGACTAACCAGACTCGACATTGCTTAACTTCGGTGATCTGATGATAACCGGTTACCGCAATGCCACCGCATGCCCCATAACCTATACTGTGTTCATGTATTTTACAATTGACGCAAACCCCCGAGTTACCTAAATGACTTTTCATTTGTTATTTCAAGGCCTGGAGAATGGTAAATGCCCACCTAGAAATCCTTGATAAAATTCAGGTTCACATAATAAATCTAATGAAACACAGTCTCGTAATCATTATGGGCTTGGATATTTTCCAGACTTTCTACTAAACCACATCATCTGAGCCTAGGATCTTAGTTGTGTCATTCTAATCAAGTCTTGGCAATGTGCCAAACCTGGATAACTAGAAACAACTATGGAGGTATTTTTTCTATTGTCTACTGGACTGAATGTTCAAGTATCTGCTTTCTGGGATCACAGAGTCTGTCAAAGTTGGAGAAATGCCTTTAAAAGTTAATGGCTCAAAAAGGTGGAAAGGCCCATGGTGGAGTTTTTCCCATCTTAGTGAAATGACTGCTAAACTGGGAGGGAGATGTGGGAGGGGGAGGTGGAGTTACCATCCTGAAACTTATTCCATGAGAACGCAAATAGTTCTCCTGTGATTTAGTGTCCAGTTATATATTCTGTTAACCCTTTACCTAACATGAAAAGCAGACGACACTTGCAAACAAAATTTGTGAATAACTAATTTTTTTCATTTTTTGTCTCAAAAGCATAGGTTATGACCCCTCATAGGAACGAGCTCATCGAGTTTGTTCCAATGCGGGGTCATAACCTATGTTTTTGAGACAAAAAATCAAAATTAATCGGCGATTTTTGTGAATACTGCTAGCCAGTTTTGGCCATTTTGTTGGGTAAAGGGTTAATTAAATGTAAGTAGGGCTGCACGATATTCAAAACTGAATACCGGTATCGGTATTCAAAAAAATACCGCAGTATACCGGTATATCAAAAACTGTTCAGATATATGAACACAAGAACCACAATCGAGACTCAAAGCATCACAGTCGAAATGAGATGATGTTGTTCGAAAAGACATTACCCAACGCAGACGATATTAAAATTTATTATTTTTAAAATTAATTTATCAGATTTTTCCCAAAGATTTCAACAAAACTATATCATGTGACCCCTCATTGGAATGAGCTCAACGTGCTCGTTCCAATGAAGGGTCACATGATATAGTTTTGTTGAAATCTTTGAAAATTATTTTTTCAACTGCTGAAATTTGTATATTAACCCTTTACCCAACGAATCGCCCGCATCCGCCCGCGTAATATGCAGATTCAGCAGCTGAAAAAATAATGTTTTTCGAAAAATTTCAACAAAATCATATCATGTGACCCCTCGTTGGAACGAGCTTGTCGAGCTCGTTCCAACGAGGAGTCACATGATATGGTTTTCTTGAAATTTTTCAAAAAATTTAAAAAAATTATATTTAAAATAATAAATTTTGATATCGTCTGTGTTGGGTAAAGGGTTAAGAGGGCACAAACAGACGATTCCTTGGATAAAGGATAATATTATTCATTCGGGGCAACGGTAAAAAAAACTCAAGACATCTTGAAAATTAAATTGTGGGTAAATAAATAATGACGATAAACCAATATTTTTGTAATTAAACCAGTAATCAATCGATATTGGTTTGAATGACAGTATATATCGGTTTATCGATATACAGTGCAGCCCTAAATGTAAGAAAACAAATAAATCTGGCAATGCTAAACAATTTAGCACAGTCTCACCTGCCCATTTAACTGTAGCCATTCTGAAACTTCACATACTTTCTTCTTATGAACTGCTAAATCCACCTGTAAAGGAAATATGTTTGTAATTATATATAATGCTAAATCCACCTGTAAAGGAAATATGTTTGTAATTATATATAATGCTAAATCAACCTGTAAAGGAAATATGTTTGTAATTATATATAATGATGATAAAGATTGAATGCTACCGAGATGAAATTCATTTAATGGGAAAATTTGAGAGAATTCTGTTCACTAAAAAAATAAATAAAAATGCCGCTCAGGATCACCGATCCAATGTCGAGTTGTGACAACAGTTCCTCGCACCAAGGCCAACACACCTATGAAGTTTCATGACTCTAGGTTGAACCACTATCAAGTTCTCATCCGGAAACCAATTGTTGCGATATACTATGTTCAAGGTCACTGTGACCTTGACCTTTGACCTGGTGAGTCCAACATCAATAGGGTTCTTCCTCGCACCAAGGCCAACACGCCTGTAAAGTTTCATGACTCTAGGTTGAACCACTATCAAGTTATCATCCGGAAACCAATTGTTGCGATATACTATGTTCAAGGTCACTGTGACCTTGACCTTTGACCTGGTGAGTCCAAGATCAATAGGATTCTTCCTCGCACCAAGGCCAACACACCTATTAAGTTTCATGACTCTAGGTTGAACCACTATCAAGTTATCAACCGGAAACCAATTGTTGCGATATACTATGTTAAAGGTCACTGTGACCTTGACCTTTGATCTGGTGAGTCCAAGATCAATAGAGTTCTTCCTCGCACCAAGGCGAATGTAGGTTGAACTACTATCAAGTTATCATCCGGAAAGGAATTGTTGCGATTTACTATGTTCAAGGTCACATTGACCTTGACCTTTGACGTAGCGAGTCCAAAATCAATAGGGTTCTTCCCCTCACCAAGGCCAATCTACCTATGAAGTTTCATGAATGTGAGTTCAACCACTATCAAGTCATCATCCGGAAACCAATTGTTTACGCCCGCCATTCACCAAACTAAGAGTCGAGTTTGACTTCGTCACAACTCGACTAAAAATAATGGAATTATTAATCCACCTATTCTTCTTTTAATTAGGCTTGGGATGATAACCCGGTACTCCGATACACCAACCCATGATACGGGTACTGGTTCGGACATCCAAATTTCGTCGTATCGCGATACCACTATATAGGCCTGTCATCAATCTTGAAATTCAATTCTTTCACTCTCAATACATTCAAAACATCACATTTTAGATTTGGGTGATTTGGTCAACTCAAATATCCCGCAATTCAGAATATAACACTGGGGTACAGCTGAATACCGATACTTAAATCAGGGTATTGTTTGTTTGGGTTTGCATTGCTGTTTGCAAAGCCAAATCTCCCAGGTGCGATCTAATCACTGAAATTTCGCTCGTAAGGTGTGATTCAATATTTTATGAGCTCATCCAACATTCCGATTCAAAAATGGTAAAACTACATACAAACAGTGTAACAATACACCAATTTGTTATGAACGTCCATTGGTTATGCGAAATGATAAATTTTTAGCCACCATTTTATGAGTGTTTTCAAAGCAGTTGACAAAACTTCACTCATGTTTTCTACGATGTCGGTGCCTATTAATTAGCTCCCTTGATGTGCACCAGTTATTCTTCGTAATCATCTTCATGACATTTTTTGTTTAGGTGAATCGATTTGAAAATTGCAAAGTGGAAGTCGAACCATGAACTGCAACAGCATGTCTCAGTCACTGATATATTTTCATTGCAAACATATGGGACCAGGGTACTTCAGATCTTTTTATATATTTGGTAAGGTTAGTTGTTGTGATCATCAGATATGACTACTTACCTATTTTCGCCGTAATTACCAGTGCCTGTGACTAAAATCGTCTTTATTCTAAAACTGAAAAGTAGAAGGATGTGCTAAGGCTCAGAGAGGCCACTTGGTAACTCACATTTGTAAAGTTCGGGATAGGCTTATGCCAGAGTATGAGCTCGGACATGCATGACCAGTCAGTGCAGTACATGATAGAATAAGGGAAATTGGGAGGAGGGGGGAGGGGGGGGGGGGTGTTGAAGTACATCCCCCTTCTCCCTAATGTATCTGCTCCCCAACTATGAATTGCTGGCTCCACCACTTCCCCCATTGTCCCTGTGATCTTAACTGTAGCTTCAATACCAGGATGAATATCAAGATATGTATCTAGATACATATCATATCGTGACTCTGTACCTAGATACGTATTGTACGTGAATTTGGTGGATCGTCCCAACCCTACTTTTAACCCTTTACCCAACGCAGACGATATCAAAATTTATTATTTCAAATATATTTTTTTTTCAATTTTTCGAAAAAATTCAACAAAACCATAACATGTGACCTCTCATTGGAACGAGCTCAATGAGCTCGTTCCAATGAGGGGGTCACATAATATGGTTTTGTTGAAATATTTTGAAAAATTTAATTTTTTCAACTGCTCAATTTGCATATTATGCGGGCGGATGCAGGCGATTCGTTAGGTAAAGGGTTAATGTGATAATTTCATAGAGTTCTGTCTGCTAAAAAAAATAAACACAAATAACTGAATTAATATTATATTATTTTATTTCAATAAATTCATCTGAAAATGGTCAGTTGGATCATTTTCATGCAAATTTGTAGAAAATAAATTTCAGTATAAAGGTGGAGAATAAACTGAAATTGGCTGATTAGTGTCTCTTACTCCAGAAATACAGTGGAACCCTGTTAATTGGTCAATTTGCCAGAGAAAAAAATATTCAACTGAAAGGAGCAAGTCTGGAAATAAGTAATTTATCACTTGTAGAATGAGGTGCTCATGGGATCAATTTGGTGATGCTATCCCATACAGTGGACCAATTTAACCTCTCGCTACCTCCTTCGGTTTGGGCTTCAGACCTTGATTAAGATTGGGCTTTGCTGAGGGTAAATTTAGTGATGCTACCCTCAGGCCTGTCATTTTCAAAATTCCAGAAGGGCCATTAGGGTTCTCCTTAAATGACTCCAGGAGGGCCATCTTTGGTTCGCCTCAAATGACCCCAGGTGGGCCATTTTTGGGGTTTACGAGCGCCATTTTTGGTTTAAGGAGATCAGGAGCGAAAGTTTGTATGTGCATTACACAACAGTAGTCTGCAAGACATAATTACAACAGTGATATATTTCCAGTTGCACAAGTTTACCCATACAAGCAATTAGAAAGTTATTAGAAACCACGTGAAGGCGTTGAATTCAGGGAATTCAGTTTCAGTTAATGGACCACCATGATAAGGAGATATACACTGGCCAAAAATTTGTGTATAGATCTGTCAAACACTGAAAATCAAGTTAGTGGCAAAGCACCCTCCCCCCCTCCCCCCCAATTCCACCAGTTGGCTCCTCCCACCCCCAAACCAGAAAATAATTTTTTTGATTTCCTTTCCTTAATATAAATACAGCCCCCCCCCCCCCCCCCCCCCCCCCCCCGAATTGTCAGAATCCATTTCCTCCCCACTCTTAACTAGGACCCCCCTCCCAGGATTTCAGACCATACCATGGCCCCACCACTGGTGGGATCTGCCTTGTACTGTCAGATTTGGGGGGCTTTGTCAAGATGCACAATTTAATAAGAAAGGTTACATTTTAACAAAAATCAACATTTCTTTATTTTTTTTTAACTGAGCTCTTACCATGATTTTAGAGATAATATTAAATTGTTGTTTATTGTGCTAATTAGATATCCCTCCGAATTTAAAAAAAACGTCTTTATATTTGAATTTCCCACTTTCACTTTTTTGAATGCCAGTGAAATAAAAGAAACACAAATCATATTTCTTGTGATTTTGTTAACATTTATTGAAGGTAGTCGTGATATTTGAATTACTTTTGTTAATTATGCACTCCAATGTTTTCACCAACATCTCTCCTAATTTTGACTGTAGAGATTCATTTTTTACGGAATTATTTTTTTTTCCGTTTTTTTTTCAGTTATTCTTTCACACTAATGAATTACCTCCAGCTCAGGAGGAATTGTGCATTGTTGCCCCCTTCTATCTGCGAAGACTGTCGTTTGAGAAGGCGTATTTTGAAGTGCCTTTGAATTAATCATGGTCCACAGAAATCAGGGTTAGGCAGACGTTTACCGTCCACAGAATTTTGACTTTAGGCAGATGACTGTGGCCCACGGCGATCTCCTGTCTGAAAATGACAGCCCGGTGCCCTGCTGTGTAGGGTAACATCACCAACTTCACCCTCTGTGGACTACATTCTGCAGATGACAGTCTGCTTATTTCCAGGCTTGGAAAGGAGTGTACAATTAACAGGAATTAAGATATCTACTTTTTAACTGAGCATTTATTCTATTATATCTTGTATGAGAGGGCTCATTGAGCTCTGTACGACAAGATATAATAGAATAAATGCCTATATTAGATGTGTCAACACCAAAAAGGCCTACAAATGTTAGGAATTCAGTGGATGTTGGAATAATTCTTTGACAGATTACAAGATTCCTTATTCAATTAACAGGAATTTACTCTATAACCTACATGCAATTAACAGGTAAAATTTGTACTGTAGGTATGGTAAATGGTTCGGTGTTTGTAAATTATATACAATTAACAGAGTTATTCAATTAAAAGACATACAATTAATTGGGCTCCACTGTAATACCAAAAGATTAAATATGTATACCACTGTATGCAAAATACTTTCCACTTCAGTTATTTCATAACAAAGGCCAATTTGAGTTACACACAGTGACCAGCCTGGTGGGGGTGGGGTGGGTTGAGGGGCAATATGAGGTTGAAGTCACTTCTCCCTCTGCAAACTTCAGGGAGAAGTCAGATGAATATAGGGAGAAGTGAGCCATTAGAAGAAGCAAGAATAATGGGCAAACATGTTTTTGTAAATTATGTAAAAAAAAATCGCCTGTATAAAAATTCCAGGAAGAATATAATTTTTACAAAGTACAGATCACCATAGGCAATCCTGGAGATTCGGGTTTGACTGATCACTTGTTTCGACTTGAAGTCCAATATCGTAACCACTGAGCCACTGGGCTCCCTATTGGTTGGGTGAAGGAAGCCCATATTTGGGCTCCATTCTTAAGTGCAGCTACAACAACTTAAAGGCTTCATATTCTGTGGATGTGGTTCACATTATCTTTGAACTGAATTTATTTTATCCGTGTCTTTGACTCTTCAGAAATTATGTGGGAGTGCCTTCAAGCACTTTCCCATAAACTGTAACAAGGCAAAGACATGTGAACAAATTTTGACAACAAACAATAACTTTGAAACCTACTAGGGCTGTCGTGACTATCATTTTTTGTAATCGACTAATCGAGACCAGTAATCGACGGTTAGTCGATTAATAGTCGCTTCCCATGATTTTTTAGCAAATCATTCTTCTGTTCGTAAAACTCTGAAAATGACAATGGCACCAGTGTGTTCAGACGAAGTGGGGTTGTGGGAACAACAAATCGGTCCCGACTGAAGCTACATGTAGTCCAATCTTGGACCCACAGTCCGTAATATAATTTTTGGGGTTGGTACGTCCTGTAGGACGTACCAACCCCAAAAATAATATTACAGACTGCGGGTCCAAGTTTGAACTAGATTGAAGCCGATGAATTAAAATGAATTTACCAAAGAACGTTCCTGCATATGTTTCCTTTCTGCAATAAGTTTCTCGAAATTTTGAACATTGAGATCTATGCATTCCCTCGTCAGTTGTTAAAATTGGATCTTAGTCTGAAGTTCCGAACTTTGGGAAGTGATCTGACGTTCTGACTTTCGTCATAATTTTGTCACTTCCGCGCTTTGGGTTTTCCAATGGGTGCATTCGTGTGTACAAGACTGGAGAAATTCAGAAGAATCTATTCTTCTCGAGTAACTGTGAGTGTTCTTTCTTACACAGTCAGTGACAGTCGTACAGTCTTCCGGATATGAATGTTAACTATGGTTAGATATTTAAAGTTATTCACCTTCATTGATCATTCACCTCACAAAACAATGCAATTTAGCCCCGACGTGTAGTAGACGTGTACCACCTTGAAAATGAACGACTATCGACTAAAAATAAAAAAACGTCGACTACTTCAATAGTCGACGGTTAGTCGATTAATCGAATAATCGCGACAGCCTTAAAACCTACCTGTTAACCCTTTACCCAACATAACGATCACAAAAATCACCATCAAATTTTCATTATTATTTTCACTTTTTGTTTCAAAAACATAGCTTATGACTCCTTATTGAAACGAGCTCAGTTCAACTCGTTCCAATGAGGGCTCATAAGCTATGTTTTTGAAACAAAAAATAAAAATGAAAGTGTCAATGACACTCTAGCTTAACTTGTCTGTGTGTTGTGTTTGATGAAAAGGATAATGTTCAATGTTTATGAAGGATTATGAAATAAGACAAGAATTGTGATAATTGGGACTATGTTAATTTTTGTTCCCTGTATGCTATGTTTTTAATAAAAATAATATGAGGTGTACACTGTACTAAAGAGCTGAGGGGTGGGTTAATATGACCTCACAGTTAATGTATGTGGCCCTCACAGTTAACGTATGTCAACGAAAGTTACCAAGTTACAGTGAAATTATACCAAAATGAGTCATTCTATCAAGTTACATTGAAATCCCTTCATAAATATGGCCTGCAGACTGTGCTCAAGGTTTTCGGGCTTCAGGCCTGTGTAGCCATGACGGTAGACCGATTGCAACTAAAATGGAAATGTCCTCATCTCGACATTATACTGAGTCATTCTACAAAGTTACAATGAAATCCCTTCACAAATACGACCTGTAGTCAGTACTAAATTTTTGGGGGTTTTGTGGCGTTGCCATCTGGGCATAATCTGGAGTGTTCCAACAAAGTTACAACAAAACCCCTTCATATATATGACCTGTAGACTGTGCTCAATGTTTTCAGACTTCAGGCCCCAGAAGCCATCACAGCTGATCAAACACGACCAAAAGGGGATGTCATCATCTAGGCATTATATGGAGTCAACCTAACAAGTTACAATGAAATCCTTCCATAAATACGACCTATAGACTATGCTAAAGGTTTTTGGGTTTTGGGCCTGGGCAGCCATCAAGGCTGAATGATCGCGACCAAAAGGGGACGTTCTCATCTAGACATTATTTGGAGTCATCCCACCAAGTTACAATGAAATCCCTTCATAAATATGACCTCCAGAACGTGCTAAAGGTTTTCGGGCTTAGGGCTCCTGTAGCCATCACAGTTGCCCAATTGCGTCCAAAAGGAGACGTTTTCATCTAGACATTATATGAAGTCAACCTACCAAGTTACAATGAAATCCCTTCATAAATATGACCTGTAGACTGTGCTGTAGGTTTTCAGGCTTTTGGTGGCTGCCTGAGCACAACCAAAAGGGAACATTCTCATCTGGGCATCATCTGGAGTGATCCTGCGAAGTTACAATGAAATCCCTTCATAAATATGACCTGTAGACTGTGCTCAAGGTTTTCGGGCTTCAGGCCCCTGTAGCGGTCACAGTTGACCAATCATGATCAAAAGGGGCTGTCATCATCTAGGCATTATTTGGAGTCAACCTAACAAGTTACGATGAAATCCTTCCATAAATACAACTTATAGACTATGCTAAAGGTTTTTGGGTTTTGGGCATCATCTGGAGTGATCCTGCGAAGTTACAATGAAATCCCTTCATAAATATGACCTGTAGACTGTGCTCAATGTTTTCAGGCTTCAGGCCCCAGAAGCCATCACAGCTGATCAAACACGACCAAAAGGGGATGTCATCATCTAGGCATTATATGGAGTCAACCTAACAAGTTACAATGAAATCCTTCCATAAATACGACCTATAGACTATGCTAAAGGTTTTTGGGTTTTGGGCCTGGGCACCCATCAAGGCTGAATGATCACGACCAAAAGGGGACGTTCTCATCTAGACATTATTTGGAGTCATCCTACCAAGCTACAATGAAATCCCTTCGTAATTATGACCTGTAGACTGTTCTAAAGGTTTTCGGGGTTCGGGCCCCTGTAACCATCACAGATGCCCAAGCGTGTCCAAAAGGGGACGTTCTCATCCAAACATTATATGAAGTAAACCTACCAAGTTACAATGAAATCCCTTCATAAATATGGCCTGTAGACTGTGCTAAAGGTTTTCGGGCTTCGGGCTCGGGCAGCCATCATGGTTGAATGATCGCAACCAAAAGGGGACATTCTCATCTGGGCATCATCTGGAGCGTTTCGACAAAGTTACAAGGAAATCCCTTCATAAATATGACCTGTAAACTGTGCTCAAGTTTTTTGGGCTTCGGGCACCTGTAGCCCTCACAGTTGACCAATCACAAATAAAAGGGGATGTCATCGTGTAGGCATTATATGGAGTCAACCTAACAAGTTACGATGAAATCCTTCCATAAATATGACCTTTTGACTATGCCAAAGGGTTTTGGGCTCGGGCACCCATCAAGGCTGAATGATCGCGTTCAAAATGGGATGTTCTCATCTAGACATTATTTGGAGTCATCCTACCAAGTTACAATGAAATCCCTTCATAAATATGACCTGTAGACTGTGCTAAAGGTTTTCGGGCTTCGGGCCCCTGTAGCCGTCACAGTTGCCCAATCACGTCCAAAAGGGGTCTTTCTCATCTAGACATTATATGAAGTCAACCTACCAAGTTACAAAGAAATCCCTCCATAAATATGACCTGTAGACTGTGCTAAACGTTTTCGGGTTTGGGGCTCAGGCAGTCATCACAGTTGACAGATCATGCCCAAATGGGGAAATTCTCATCTAGACATCATACAGAGTCATCCTACCAAGTGACAATGAAATCCCTCCATATTAAACATGACCTGCCGACTGTGCTAAAAGTTTTGGGGTTTCAGGCTTGGGCAGCCATCACGGTTGACAGATCATGCCCAAAAGGGGACGTTCTCATCTAGGCATTATACAGAGGCATCCTACCAAGTTACAATGAAATCCCTTCATAAATACGACCTGTAGACTGTGCTAATGGTTTTCAGGTTTTGGGCTTGAGCAGCCACAGAGGTTGACCAATCGCGACCAAAAGAGGACGTTCTCATCTAGACATGACCCCAAACCTGCAAATGAAATTTTGTGACGATCAGGGTGTAGCCTGTGCTAAAGGAAAATGTGAACAGACTCACAGACTTCCGCACGCGTGATGGCAATAGCTTATCTTGACTTTGTCAAGTTAAGCTAAAAATTAGTTATTCAAGAAAGTAAAATGCAGGTGCTGTCTGCTTTTCAGGTTAGGTAAAGGCTTAACCCTTTACCCAATGCAGACGATATCAAAATTTATTATTTTAAAAATCTTTTTTTTTTAATTTTTCAAAAACTTTCAACAAAACCATATCATGTGACCCCTCCTTGGAACGAGCTCAATGAGCTTGTTCCAATGAGGGGTCACATGATATGGTTTTGTTGAAATATTTTGAAAAATTTAATTTTTTCAACTGCTCAATTTGTATATTACGCAGGCAGATGCGGGCGATTCATAAGGTAAAGAGTTAAATAATAAGTAAAATAATTTAAAATTTTCACCTGTGACTTAGGAGAGTGTTTTTCCGACCAGAGATCTGATTTACTAACAACTTTCCTGGATCCTTGTAAACCACTAGCCTTTTCTCTTGGTCTTTTTCGAGAGCTAAATACTGGTTCTGTCTGCGACTTTGACAATAATGATGGTTTTGTAAATTGACTAGTGCCAAAGTCATCAAATCCACCAAAGGATGATGAAATCCACTGGGATAAGGGCTGAAAAAGAAAACATTGAATGCATTGGTGTTTTAAAAGAAACTGGAAATCATTCTAATTCCAGTGGGCCCAACTTGTGTACATACATAATAAACCTCTAACAAGATCTAACAACTTCCATATCCCCCACCAACCTTTCTGGTTATGACATGCATACAATGAGCATTTGAGAATGGACACTAGGGCTGAAACTGTTGGCTCATTTTCGTAACTGACTAACCGAGAGCTATATTACTGGATAATATCTGGTTATCCATGGCCATTATTTCACCGAATATGGGATCAAAACTATAGGAATTGGAAATCTGTATTCTCAAACTATTTCGCAATGTGTATAAAAACGAATGTTGTTGAGTACTTGACAACATTCATTTGTATAAAACTATGGAATAGTTTCTGCGTTTACTCAGTACTCATGGAAACTGCTGATCTTTAACGAAGTCTTGAATGCCAAAGTCAATTATTTCTATATCACAAAGGAGAAGCGGCAGATTTACTACGTTTTAAACGTGGAATGACGATCACTATCAATATTTTGGATAACCAGTTGACAGTTTTTCTAATCCTTTAGGTAGCTAACTGGTTTCAAACCGATTACAACCAGTTGACAGTTTTTCTAATTCATTAGGTAGCTAACTGGTTTCAAACCAATTACCCGGTTAACTATTTCAGTACTAATGGACACTGTATCACTTATTGGTTGAATGGTTAATAGTTGAAGGATTAATGCAACGTGACATTGCCAATGTCAGGTGTATAACTGCTGCAATGATGTTATTCCCGATAAAAAATTCTGCCTTGGTGCCAAATTTTGGCTCGATGTTTCAGAAAATATAGGAATTAAGCAAGTAAACAAAGGCTATAACTGGCAAATTCTGTCAGATCAAAAATTCCTGCACACATTCAAATCTACACTTCATACTGATACTTCACACCAAGTTTCATAAAAATCATATGAATAATGAAGAAGTAGATAAGCGTTTTTGCTGGAAATTTAACTTTCCTAATGACTGACCTTGAATTAACTGAGCTTGGGTGATTTTTGTTTTCCATCTAAATGTATACATGGATGGATGGATGGACAAAAGTGAGACTCCAAATTCCCCAAATTCTTGTTGGTCACGAGATAAAAAGATTGATATCACTTGCCAGAGGAATACCTAAAAATCCCCTTCCCAACATAATTCCCTCCCTCCCCCCACAAAATCCTCTATCTACACATCTACTGATTAGCACTTAGTGAGAGATGAAAAACAACAACACATTTTCAATTAATAGACAACTGGGGTGAAAAATGAAAGTGTCAATGACACTCTAGCTTAACTTGTCTGTGTGTTGTGTTTGATGAAAAGGATAATGTTCAATGTTTATGAAAGGATTATAAAATAAGACGAGAATTGTGATAATTGGGAATATGTTAATTTCTGTTCCCTGTATGCTGTTTTCAATAAAAATAATATGAGGTGTAGACTGTACTAAAGAATTGAATGGTGGGTTAATATGGCCACAACAGTTAATGTATGTGGCCCTCACATCTAATGTATGTCAAAGAAAGTTACCAAGTTACAGTGAAATTATTCCAAAACGAGTCATCCTATCAAGTTACATCTTACGAGGTAATTTAACCCTAAAAACACTGGTGATTTTTATACATTTTTGTTACACATTAACCAATAACATCCTGTGGCTTTGAAGTTGTTTCTAGACCAGACTTGGCTGCCTGTACAATGTATACTGGCAGTCAAGACTTTCCTGGAAACAACTGCAAAAGAACTAAAAGTTAACTTCAAATTTACCCTGAGACTGCAGGTTGGGGAACATTTTGTTGCTGTAAAAGGGATTCAGGTTGGAATTTGGGCCCTGATGATAAGGATATTCTGAGGCACAATAAAGTCATGAAAAGCCATGTCCCCAAATTAGACCAATCTAAAGGCTTGGGCTGGGCGATATGGGAATCTGAATACCGGTAACGATATCAGAAAAAATATCGCGATATACCGGTATATCGTGCAGCAGTGTGTGAAACGCATATCAAGTGCAAGGGATATCATGAATAAAAAATATATTTTTGGAGCAAAAGATAGAAGTATCACTTACTGCTCTGGAAAAATGAGTGATTTCAATGGAAGACCATAATAATCCATGTCTACAAAGTTATTGAACCTATTGTTTAATACGAAAATAAGCCGTAAAATTATCATGGGTTTACTGGCTTTCATCTGAATCTGGGATACAAGTAAATTAGTCTTTGTCAATTTAATTCCTGTAAAAACATGGCCAGCCTCTCTTGACTGATAAGCGTTTAATTACTGAGCCAGTCAATTGTCACACTGTGTTAATTGCGTATGTGTGGCTTCATGAAAACAGTGGCAAACAAAACTTTTTATCAAAACAACGGGTATCCAGTTGATGGAATTCCGAGGGCCTGGTTTCACAAAGAACCAGTAGTAGCTCCTCCCCTTCTATCTTCCAGCAGTGAACGTCCTCAGATGACAATGTCAAATGTCATCTGTCACATGTCAGGCCAGTCGGTCTGTTGATATTAAGCACGCCTCCAAGACGTGATCACCCTTCACTTTCATGATAGTCTGCAGGTGTCAATCACCAGCCGACAATGTTTTCTCCCAGTGATGGCATCACACCTCTGTCATATTTGACAAAAATTGTTGCACATTTCGCAATTGTGAATATGTGTGATTTGAAACATTTTTGTGTCAGATTGCTGACAACGAATTAAGCGATAAGTATGGCTTGCTGATTACAGTTCAAACAAATGCGACCAACACTGGCAACAGCAAGTGACCGTGTTTTTACAGCGTGACAGTCGGGTGTGTTTTCCGTGTAACAACAAACTATTTGTGTGATGTGTGCTACTTTAATTATTCGCTAATTAAAAATAATCAAACAAATTTAGCAAACAAGTATTAAATTTTTATTTCATAATTTCTCCATGAATGCTTGCATGTCGGTGATGATAAACGAGATAGAACGTTACCCACTCTCATCATCTCTCGCTGTTTATCATTTGTTCACGAAATAAGGAAAGATAAACTTCCTGTATTTTCAAAGCAACTTTCTGTGCGATTTAACGAAAAAAACACATGTTGAAATTTTATTATCATGTGACCCAAACCAATATCGTTACAGACGATATACCGGTATTGCCAAAAAATAGACGATATTTAACCGGTATCGATTCCAATACCGGTATTTACCGGTATATCGAAATATCGCCCAGCCCTACTAAAGGCATGGTTTGTGTATTTATTTATTTATTTATTGGCATTCAAGTTCATATATTTCTACACAATGGCTAATCAGGAATACAACATGAAGATAAAGTTGAGTTTGGTCAATCGATTATACCTTTGTTGCCCATTTTAGAGGGCTTCTACCCCAAGAATTGGTGTCAGTGTCTTATTTCACACGTAAAACAGAGCTTGTTTACCACAATAAACAAGCATTGCTTCACTTTTCAGGGTTCTGACAGGGAAAAGCCATGAGAAGTGATGTCCCCAAATCAGACCATTCTAAAGGCCTGCATCGGCATTAAAAATAGATTTCTATATTAATTGCTCTTCATATCTATAGGTGACAAAGATCAAAATTAGGACAACAAACAGATAACATTTTGCAATCAGTTAGTTGCAAACTGAACTTTCAGCAATGTTTTTTTCATTTTAAGGCATACATAAAATTTGCAAATTTAACCACCACAATATCTTGTTTGATAGAGCTCAGTGAGCTCTGTCAAACAAGAGATAATTGATTAAACTTTTTAGTCCTTCAAGTGTAAAATATTTTTATTGAAGCGATTTTCAGGTAAAATGAGCTGATGGCAATTATACCTTCACTGCAGTGCTGGGCCGATGAAGCATAAGTAAGGTAAGAGTTGTAACTTCGGTGAAAAATATGCGGGCAACATTTTTATAACATGTACAAGAGTGGCTTGTCACAAGAATCCCTCCTACCAAATTTAATTGAAACCCAACCACTCGTTGCTGAGATATTGACACATGGATGGATGAATGCACGCAGGTGTATGGATTGATGGATGCACAGATGAATGGAGGGCTGCATGGTATATCGATAAACCCATATATACTGGTATTCAAACAAATATCGATTGCATACCGATGTAATTACAAAAATATCGGTTTATCGTAGATATTGACACATGGATGGATGAATGCACGCAGGTGTAGAGATTGATGGATGCACAGATGAATGGAGGGCTGCACGGTATATCGATAAACCCATATATACTGGTATTCAAACAGCATACCGATGTAATTACAAAAATATCGGTTTATCGTCATTATTTATTTACCCACAATTTCATTTTCAAGATGTCTTGAGTTTTAATTGTGGCTCCGAATGAATAACATTATCCCTTTACCCAGGGAATCGTCCGTATGTGCCGCATAATATACAAATTCAGCAACTGAAAAAATAATCTTTACCAAAACTGTATCCTGTGATCCCTCATTGGAACGAGCTCGCTGAGCTCGTTCCAATGAGGGGTCACATGATATTGTTTTGTAGAAACTTTTGGAAAAATCTGATAAACTATTATTTAAAATAATAAATTTTGATCTCTGCTGCATTGGGGAAAGGTGTTTCGAACCGCATCATCAAGGCATGCTGATTCATTCTGACTGTGATGGCTCAAGTCTAGATGTGGTACATATGTTCAGATATCTGAACAGTTTTTGATATACCAGTATACCGCAGTACTTTTTTGAATACTGATACCGGTATTCAGTTTTGAATATCGTGCAGCCCTAGATGAATGGATGCATGTAATCCGGTATTCCCCCCCACACCCATTTTCTTTGAGAGTGGGGGGTATAAAAAATGTGATGAGGCAGATAGTCAATGACAAGGGTGGTGTCTAAGCAGGGATTTTTCTACCCTTTTTGGGAAAAGGTCCAGGGGCCTTTCTAATTGGGAAAATTAGCGTCGCAGAGGTCAAAATTGGGAATTTATCTGAGCGATTATCAACAAGAAGTTAAAAAATTTATAGTAATTTATATATATTTTATACTTACCAATGACCCAGACTTAGCTGGTGCTAACTCTAACAAAACCAGGTCCAAACACAAATTTTGCCCCCCAATCCCCAAAATTTGCATCCAAAACAAAAAGAAATCATGTCCTAAAGGACCTCCATACTACGCCTCTACTGCGCATGCGCAGTGACGCAGACGTCCCGAAATTGGCGCCAATTATCATTCTTACTGGCAGTGCCTGGTCAGCGCTATGTACTCAGCGGGGAGGCAAGAGTTCCCAACTCCAGGGAGGGCCATCCCCGTCTGGGTCATTGGTAAGTATAAAAAATATATAAATTACTATAAATTTTTTAACATTTTTATACCGTACCAATGACCCAGACTTAGCTGAATAGTAAACAGGCTGGAGGGCCTAGGACATAGAGGAAAATCCAATAAGCTCAACTATATAGTAAAGAGGTAACCCCTTAAGGAGAAAAGGAGTATTAGGCTTTACATGTATCTTTCTTATTTAATATTAAATTAGAAAGATACACTACCCTTAATAATTGAGCACAATAACATTCATGTTCTCTATTAACATCCAGTATAACCCTTATACTAATTATTTTTAAAGCAAGCCAATAAATAAAGTAGTCCAGAGAATTGAGACTCTTTATAGTCATTTAAAAGTGTCCGAGTATTGTATATTAAAGCCTGTTTGACACTTGACATATACAAACGCTTCACACCGAGCTACACTTTAAAAATAAGACATGAATGAATTTTAACATTAATATTACACTTTAAAACCATCCTGGAAGCGACTCAGAAATACTTACTTGGAGGAGGCATTCCCTTGCTTTTCACTATAAAGCAGGTGACCTAAGGGAACACCCGCCCCCCCTCCCCCCCCCCCCCCTTCCCCTTGCCCTGGGTCAAATAGCCCAGAGCGAAGAGGGCAGCCGGACGGAGTCACTGCCGGAACAGAAAGCCTGCATAACTATAGTTGCAACTGTTTAGTGGACGACATTCTGAGCAACAGATAACGGACCTAAACAATGCAGGTCTCCAGAAATGGACTCAATATTTCTGAGATAAAAATTCGTAAATGTGGATGGCTGAGACCAATAAGCAGCCTTCATTAAATCTGTAATAGCAACACTATTAGCATAAGCCCAGGAAGTAGAAAGAGCTCTTACTTCATGAGCAGAAATCTTAAGCACAGACTGCTGAGAAGAAGATAAATCTTCATAAGCAGTACGGATAGTTAATTGAATCCATCTAGCAATAGAATGGACTGAAATGTCCTTTCTATTAGGCATCAAAGACAGAAAGAAACGTTTCCGTCCCTTTCTGATAAACTGAGATCTCTGTTTATAGATACGCAATGCTCTAACAGGACAGAGTAAAGGCCTATGCCCGTCTGAAGACGGAAGAGCCTTAATAACAATAGGTTCCGGATATTTATTAGGAGCCTGATTCTTAGCTAAAAAACCCACATTAGTAGTGAAGGTGATAGTGTTCCCAACACTACGATAATGAGAATCATCCACCGATAGTGCATGAAGCTCACTGACTCTTCTAGCAGAAGAGAAAGCTAAGAGAAAAGCTGTCTTATAAGATAAGAATTTGAAATCTACTGTCCCAAGAGGTTCAAATGGCTTTTCCTTCAATTTAAGAAGAACCCAAGCTAAATTCCACTTAGGAATTAATCTAAGACTTCTGGGTCTATTTATCGAAAAGTTTCTAACCAACTTAGATAAAGAGACATTAGATCCAATTTGTAAACTATCATGATGTGCATAGGTATCAGATAACATAGATCTATAACCCTTTATAGTAACAGGCTGCAGTTTGATTTCGTCAAACAAGTATACTAGAAAGTTTGCAATGTCTGGTATAGAGGGATCGAATATATCTACAGAATGATCCCTACACCAACGACGAAAAACCTTCCACTTAGCCGCATAGTTTAGCGAAGAGGAGGTCCTCCTACAGTTAGAAATCGCGTCCACTGCTCGTCCTGTAAAGTGCTTGCCATGCAAGAAGGACCGCACAACGGAAAAACGTTAAGGTTGAGACCTTGCGGGTTGTGATGGAGTTGGCGCGATTTCCCCTGCGAAAGAAGATCCTCCCGTGGAGGAAGCTTCCGCGGTAGGTCCCACAACAGACACCCTGAGTAGATTTATCCACGGTCTCTGTGGCGACAGAGATGCTACCAACAGAATCTTGCATTGAGATTGTTTTATCTTTAGCAATACTTGTTGAATTAACGGCGCTGGAGGATACGCATATCCTATCATTCCGTCCCAAGGGATCGACAGAGCGTCTACTGCAAATGCTCTTGGATCCGGACACGGAGACACATACGTCTGCAACTGATTGTTGAGATGTGTCGCAAATAAGTCTATCATTGGCCGTTCCCATTGGTAGCAAATCTGATTGAATACTTGTTTGTTGAGAGTCCACTCCGACGGCAACAAGCGACCCTTTCGTGAAAGGGAGTCTGCTAGCACATTCAGACAACCTGGTATGTGACGGACCGAAAGAAGAACGTGATGTTCTAGCGCAAACAGAAGGATTCTTTCCGTTAGATTGAACAACGGAACTGAATGAGTGCCTCCCTGATTCCGTATATACGCCACTACTGTCGTATTGTCGGATAGGATTTGGACATGAGCATCGTGAATAATGTCCATCCAGTGACGTAACGCAAGCCAAATTGACATCATTTCCTTGATGTTTATGTGCTTGCACAGGAATTGCGGATCCCAAAGACCCTGGCATCTCGAATCCGTTGGGATTAATGATGCACCCCAACCTGTTTGACTGGCATCCGTCATAACGGTAAAACTCGGATCCGGCAACTGCAGCGGAACTCCCTGAGTTAACCACTAAATGTTTGCCCAAGTCTGAATCTCTTGTTTCACTTGATCTGACAAGAGAACGTCTACATCGAGCGAATGAATTTTCACACTCCAATTCTGAGTCAAGAAAATTTGAAGAGGACGTGTGCGTAACCGCCCCATCGGAATGAGATCCGCGGCGGCTCAGCACAGACCTATCAGTCTCATAAATTCTCTCGCCGTGACTTTGTCTGCGTGCAGACAATAGCGAGCGTAACAACTGACTAATTTCGCTCTGGTTAACGGCAGACGAACGAGATTGTTGTGCGTCTCGAAGCTCATTCCCAGATGAGTGAATGACTTGGACGGCACCAGATCCGACTTCTCTTCGTTTACTATAAAACCGAGACGTCGGAGCAATAGAAGAAGATTCTGAACATCGTTCTGAAGCGTTAACTCGTTGCCGTACCTCTGAAGAATGTCGTCCAGGTAGGCCGACGTTACCGCAGACGAATGAGCTCGGAAGTAGATCATTACCGAGTTCATTACCCGAGTGAAAGCCCAGGGTGCTAGATTCAATCCGAAGCACATCGCCCGGAATTGATACACCACTCCTAGGACTGCGAAGCGTAGATACTTTCGGAATGTCGGATGTACCATGACGTGAAAGTACGCATCTTTGAGATCTATGCTCGTTGCATAATCGTTCACCCGAATACTCGCTCTGACCGATCGAATCGTCTCCATATAAAACTTCGGAGCGACGATCAGCTTGTTTATCCAGCTCAAATCTATGACTGGACGGAACGAGCCATCTGGTTTCAGAACCAGAAACAGATGGCTGTAGAATCCCGGAGATTCCTGGTTTTCTACGACCTCTACCGCGTTCTTCATTAAAAGAGACTGCACCTCTGATAACAGAGCGTCTCTTTTCTGCGGATTTGACGGAAGATGAGTCCACTTTGGACTTCGAGTTAATGGAGGCTTTCGTTTGAAGGATATCTTTAGACCTTCCGAAGTCACTCCTCTCACCCAAGGGTCGTCCGTAATCGACGCCCATTCTTGTGAAAAGCTCGACAACCTTCCGCCAACCGGAACGCGATAGAGGTTTAAGCCATCACCTCCTGGACCTGCGAGGCCTGCGGTAGGAGAAACCACGTCTTCCACGGCCCGCACCTCGCCCCGTCGACCTCGGGGCGTCCGACCGATTGTCCCGGCCTGAAGGACGTCCCGAACGAGAGTCGCTATCCTGACGGTCTCTCGAATAAGACCAAGAGGACGCACCGGAACCTCTATAGGAACCTCTCTTGGGCGCATTAGACCCAGAAGTGCCTGTCTTATTCGTGTCTGCTGTATCCGACTTTTTAGGAGCAGATTTGAACAACAGAGAATCCTTAGCTTTCTTTGAAATTTTATCATAAATAGCGGAAAGCTTGCCGTCAAAGAGAAGTTCTCCTGAGACCGAAGCGACTCTAAGAGAGTTCTTCACCTTAGAATCCACTAGTGTGGATGTAGCTAGGGCTGCGTCACGTCTAACCAACTCCAGATTTGCCACTGAAAGGGCGGAGTTACACGTGGAATAAGCTACTGCCCTTGAAAGAAGTCTTAAAGAGGATTGTATATCCTGAAACTCTTTCCCCTGAAGGCGCAGTGATAACGCCTTAGTAAGGTGATCTGCGTAAGATAAGGCATCTAAATTGGCTCTGTTAGACGCAATAGCTGTTTCCAACACCGCGGTTGGAATAGAAGCTGACGACGGTAATGATAGCTCTAAGTCTTCCGCCTCGTCGTCCATACGCAGAGGAACTCTCGGTATACCCTGTCCTGCCGTATCGAATTTATTCCTTGCATTAATGAAAGGCAGGTTGAGAGTATTAGCGGACAAGAAACCTGCTTTCCCCGTCCTGGAAGCAAGTTTAAATATAGCGTCGTTCAATAGTTCAAATGTTCTTGCAACATTATTGGACTGCGACGGAAACTCGGGAGCGATGCCCCTGAACCGCTCAAAAAATTCAGAGTCCAATGACGCTATAATTCTCTTGTCCGGAAGCGCAGCAGTCTGGCCCGACGGAACAACTTGAGGGAGAAAGTGCCGAATGAAGTCCACGGCAGCTTTATGTTGTTCCGAAAGGGATAGCTCCAAGTCATCCGTATCCCTTTCACCATCCGGTCGGACCTCATGATGTTCCCGGTCGTCCGCCCCCGATGCTTCGGCGGAGCGTACCGACCCAGCGCCGTCGGATAATTCTCGATCCGACACCGTTTCTGTCGGCTGCTGGGATGCTGCGATAAGCTGTGCTATCTGCACAAGAATGTCCGGCGTCGAGACCAGCGGAGGCGCAGTCTTTCGCTGCTTCGCCGAGGGCAGCTCCGCATCAGATGGCTCCCGCATACTTTTCCTATGCGAACGTCCGGAGTCCATCGGTCTCGAATCCCTGGCTGCCGGATGGTGTGACCTGGTCGCCGAAGAATCCTTGATCGGCGAAGCTGGTAATATATCGGCGGTCACGCAGCCAATGTGCGGTCGTGTGCGCTGACGAGAAGAGGAAGCCTTAACAGTCTCTGCGGACTGCTTATACAACGGAGCGTCCCGAGCTAAAGACACATTTTGTACCACAACATCTGGTCCCAGATGTTGTTGTACGAGAGAGGGGCCTCTCTCGCTCGCGGCCCGGCTGGACCTGGACAAGCTAGGAACCGGACTCAAAGGCTTCCTCCGTTCTCGATTACTATCCGCCGTCACTGGGTGTGCATCTATTATGTTTATAGTGCTCGCATCACCCAAAACTTCCTCTTGGACCGCATCGGACGAACCCGGCTGCCGAACCATTCGGTGAATGGACGCTACACCGGGCGAGCTAGCGGACAACATTTGTCTAATCTCCATGAGCACTTTTGCCGCTAGCTCTGAATTCATTTGTGACGACGGACGCACACTTGTAGAAGATAACATGGAAACATCACCCTGTTCTGGTTCCTCTGAAATAGAAACTGAGAGAGTAGAGTGACCTTGCGGAGAAAGAGCCGGCATCGCCCTTTCTCCAGAAACAACATATCGTGACACACGTTTCCAATGTTTCTCATCCCAATATTCACATATAGCACAGGTATTAATGCGAGAACACTGACTACAATTAATACAATGATCATGAAAGTCAGAGGAAGATTTCTTCCTATTACAATTTGAACAATGTCCCTTCATTGTGAAAGAACAACAACAAGTCCTAGTTACTCGCAAAAACCCCTGACACAAAGATACATAATAACATGATCCATTAATAAATGAAAAAACAATTGCAAATCAAAATAATTTTGAAAAAATATTTTTTCAGTGAAGCCCAAGTTGCTGAAAAGTAACGTTGAGCCCCGATGGATCCGATGGCAAAGTGTGGTCAAAAATTTTTAATTTATATTAAATAATTAATGAGACACTTACGGATAATATAAATGTATCTTATAGTGAGATAAACTACAGCAAAGGCAAACAGCCCCCCTCAAAAAAGGCTGTTGCCAATGTAAACAAACAGTGTAAAAACACCAGAAAACATGACTCCAGGCACTGAAAAAACTGGCCCGGAATCAGTCATCAAATTACACTCTATCTGATGCAAAACAGAGACTCCCAGGGGAGAATCTGCAGAACATCAGATGGAAGATGCAGAACACAAACGTTATCCACCCATGGGTGAAAACGTAACTATGGGGAAAATAACAGAAAACATTCTGTAACCAAGCAACTCTCCCAGGAAATTTTAGAAATGAAATTTCTCAAAAATATGCCAAAAGCATGGGAGAATTGCAAGGGGGGACTTTAGAAGGCTAGGGGAGAGGAAACACTGAATAAGCAGTGCAACATTTAGCAAGAATGACAACAAGAGGCCCATGCCTCGAAAATAGGCAACTTAACATAATTTCATCAAAAAATTTTAAGTACAGCCCTGATTATTTTTTGTCACTTCTTTTTCCTCTCCTCCTTCTATCCTCCTTAGAAACACATTTTCTCCAAAAATTACGTGTCTGGCATCCTTTAAACTGAGATTTACAAGCACAAAGATCAGTGAGATGTTGAATGATGAAGGGCCAAACAGAGAATGATAATTGGCGCCAATTTCGGGACGTCTGCGTCACTGCGCATGCGCAGTAGAGGCGTAGTATGGAGGTCCTTTAGGACATGATTTCTTTTTGTTTTGGATGCAAATTTTGGGGATTGGGGGGCAAAATTTGTGTTTGGCCCTGGTTTTGTTAGAGTTAGCACCAGCTAAATCTGGGTCATTGGGACAGTATAAATATATATATAAACTTACTAGCATATCCTTGTGAGAAATCAGTCTATTAATCAATGAAAACCTGTTGTATAATTGTATTTACCCACTGGCTGCTTAGAATTATTAAATTGTACTGGTGATTAATCAATCCTAGTGATGAAAAAGGATTGGTTAATGATCACGCATATACATAAGTCCCCACCTAAGCAAGCCAAGTTCAGTCAGCAGGAGTACTTGGCCTGGTGGACGGTTTGGGTAAAATAATTGTGGACGGTTCGTTCTGGGGACGAAAGTCGATTTAGGTTTCATGGCATCAGTCAACAGGAGTATCAGACCTGGGGAACGGTTTGAATAAAATACAGGTTACCAGACAGGATTTCAGACGCGAGATGAACCTAAAAATAGGTACCGTGCTTTAAGAAGCACGGAACTCGCCTGTAACAAAATTTAGGTACATTCTTGAGCTGTTATAGTTGACTGCGATGCATTTTGTCACTTTGACTCACGCACTGCGAGTCGCGTCATTCAGTTGTGATTCTATGCACATCAAGTGAGCTAATTTAGAGTGGCAATTCTAGGAACACACTGTCAAGGACGCTCCTTGACACTGTCAAATGGTTTCAAAACAACACAAGTGAATACCCTTCGTACTGGAACAATTCACACTGCGAAGTCCACTGGCAAATATTATTCGGTGCTGGTCACTTAAAAATAATCGACTGGTCACACAGAAATGAATTCTCAACTGCCGTGAATTGGGAATTTTTGGGACCAAATTGGGAAAAAAAGTGACTATTTTCGATTGGGAATGGAGCCGATATTCGGCCCCTCTCGTCGGTCAAAAAACCCCTGGTCTAAGAAAAAGAAATCTATTTTTAATAGGCTAAATGGGAAATCTATGATAACGGTGTAGGGTGAAAAAGGACAAAATAATTATATTGTTTACCTGCTGTTTTGTCAGTGACTGTTTCACTATCTTTGGCTTTGGTTTATGTTCGGTTCTCAGGTTAGAAACACCAGTAATTTCAAGATCATCATCTGACATTATTGTATCACAAACAACATATAAGAGGACCTGAAAAAAACAAAATGATCACACCAATCATGTATCTAGAAAAGAAGCAGTCACATATGAAAAATGCGTAGCTTTTATGTCACCTGACAATTGGTAATTTTGATCACTGACTCATAGATCTAGAATAAATCAGTGAGCAAACTTTTAATCGGCAAGAACGGAGAAACCTGAAGTGTTTTTCAGGGCCTAACCCTTTACCCAACTCAGACGATATCAAAATTTATTTTTTTAAATATCATTTTTTCAAATTTTTCAAAAAATTTCAACAAAACCATATCATGTGACCCCTCGTTGGAACGAGCTCGATGAGCTCGTTCCAACGAGGGGTCACATGATATGGTTCTGTTGAAATTTTTTCGAAAATAATGTTTTTTCAACTACTGAATTTGCATATTACGCATGGTGATTCATTGGGTAAAGGGTTAAAATTCATGCAAAAAACGGGAATCATCACGAATGATTCTCGCATGAAAAACAATAAGAATCAACTTTGATTTTCAGAAAATGTTCATTTGACTTTTATCATAGAATCTTAACCCCCAGCACCCTTGTAGTGCAACAGAATTTTCTCAAATCACTCCTTTTTTTCTTGTTTAACTATGAATATAACCAATTATGTCTTGTTTGACAGAGCTCACTGAGCTCTGTCAAACAAGGTATATTAGGTTAAATATCAAACTGCATTATGGGAAATATTTACAGCTGAAAACTTTGCCATTTTGACATCAGAGGGTTAAACTGTTTTTAACCCTTTATCCAACGTAATGGCCATAACCGGCCAGCACTATTCTCAAAAATCGCCAATTAATTTTCATTTTTTTTTAATTTTTTGTCTCATAATGAGGGGTCATAACCTATGTTTTTAAGACAAAAAAATGAAAAAAAATAGTTATTCAAGAATTTTTTGTGTCGTCTGCTTTTCATGTTAGGTAAAGGGTTAAAGGGCTGGGGGAATTCTATTTATGTTTTGTTCCCTCATAATAAGGTAAAACTTAGCAATGGTGTCAAGTGAAGTGTTAACTACCTATACAGACAGCCAAGACTTCAATAGAAACCGCTGCCATAGTACTGTATTTTCCATCAGCAAGACCACCAAAAGCATGCATGTTTGTACAAGTTTTCTACATGTACAAGTTCGAGATAGGCGGTATCGGTATTTTGAGTTTGGTAACGGTTTCGGTATTTTTAAGGGGGGATACCTCAGTAACGGTTCGGTATTCAGTATCTGACATGACTGAGATTTGCTGATAGTATCAAAGGGGTAATCACATTTGGAAAATGCAGAATAAGTTGTTCTTGTATCATTCTATCACTGTGCCACAAATTCCACTGCCATTGAGCTCAACAGTGACATTCTTTTCTGAAAACAAACCATATCTACAGTACTTTTGTGACTTGTTCTAAACACACACTTAACCCTTAACATAACGAATCGCCTGCATCCACCCACGTAATATGCAAATTGAGAAGTTGAAAAAATTAAATTTTTCAAAATATTTCAACAAAACCATATCATGTGACCCCTCATTGGAACGAGCTCATTGAGCTCGTTCCAATGAGGGGGTCACATGATATGGTTTTGTTGAAATATTTTGAAAAATTAAAAAAAATGATATTTAAAATAATAAATTTTGATATCGTCTCAATTGAGTAAAGGATTAAAGCCCTATTTCATGCATATGCAATCTCAGAGCATATGCCCTGACCTTGCCATCTTCAATAAATCCTGCTAACAATAGACCAAGAACCTGGGCACTGATTTCTAAACAAGTCTTGGCCACATGTTAAGGCCAGACATGTTAACTCTCCCGGAATGCCCGGGAAAATCCCGGAATTTCAGTGTAGTTCCCAGCATCCTGGACGGGAATCAGTTTTGGACCAAAAATCCTCAAAAACAACAGTCAAATATTTCGTTCCCGTTGTAACTCATGAAACACGTTCGGAGTCAAATCACATGCATTTCAAACTCTGGTAGAAAATCACGAAGCAGTAAAATATGGATTTAAGTTAAATTTATTTAAGAAAAGGGTATTTTATGATATATATTTCAACTGTGTTCATGTTTATTTCTGGGTTTTTTCTTCAGAGATTCGTGATCAATGTGCGAGTGTCAAAGTGAAAATAGGTGACTTACTTTCAAAAAATTGAAAAATCCACCTTCATTTCAATGCAGTTTTTGGAAATTAAAATATATGAAAAGGAATTAAATAATATACATTTATTTTGTCCCTGCGCGAACTTTTCCCTGAAATCCATCCCACTTCCCTGAAAATCACCCTCAGGTTCCCTGAAAAATTATTCTGGAGGTAGGCATTATTTTGGTTAAGTTAATTATGTCTGGTTAAGGCATCCAAGACTTGGCTAGAAATCACTTTTAAGCTCTGTATCGGATTCGGTATTTTTAACGGGGTATACCTCGGTATCGGTTCGGTATTCGGTATCTGACTTGACTGAGATTTGCTTATGTTACCAAAGGGAACTTCACACCAGGAAAATACAGAATAAGTTGTTCTTGTAGCATTCGACCACAGCGCCACAAATACCACTGCCAATGAGCTCAACGGTGGCATTTTCTTTCGAACACAAACCATATCTAAAGTAATTTTGTGACTTGTTCTGAACACACCTTAACCTTTAACGCACTATTTCAGGCGTATGCAATCTCAGAGAATGTGCTCTGACCATACCATCTTCAATTAAGATGTCATAACAATAGATAAAGGATCTGGGCAGTGATTTCTAGACAAGTCTTGGCTGCATGTTAAGGCAACCAAGACTTGGCTAGAAATCACTGCCAAGCAGCTGGACATGTACAGGTTATCGTCTAGTGAGAATTCAGGACAACTGAGGGTTAACAAAACTGAAAAGAAAATCAGCCACTTCTTACATCAAAATGAACCCTTCAACTGCTATCAAACTTCAACAGGGCCATATAAATAGCGAATGTAGAAAAATATGAAAATTCAGACAGTTTTGGTGTTCAATATTGGTTTGGTTTGGTTTTTAGGTATGACCAGGATATCGGTTGAACCGTTCAGTTTCTCTGTATACTGCCCATCTCTACGACAAGTAATACAAGTTACTTACCAAATTGGAACTAGGTTCCTAAGGGTTAAACTCTAGTAAATATATACAGTACAAGTCAAAATAAGTTGAAGGATAACCACTTCAAACTATATAGCTTTCTCTTCCTGCACTGATAAGACCAGAAGCTGACATCATTTTCTGAAAAGCTCTCACCGAGAGTTTTCCAGAAATTGATGTCAGATTCTGGTCTTATCAGTGAAGGAGCAGCAGTATGCTTAGTTTATTGTGGTTATCAGGCATGGCATTTTCAGAAGAGCGATTTATTTGCTTGCCTACTGCTCGCATTAAAAAAATTAAGGATGGCGGAAACTAGCCGTCCTGGCCTTAGAAAAAATGATTACCATAACAGCCTATTCCTGAAACCAACATCTTTTCAGATCTCCGCTATGTTAGTGGTCTCTGTAAGATGGCCTCACTGCCCCTCCCACACCCCTAGGCCTTGCTGCTGTCTCACAGAGACTACCTTGTTAGCAGCTCCAAATAAAATGTACAAAACCAGAAGGCAGAATTCATTAATAGAAAAACTTCATTTTGACACTTTTAGCTTTTGTAAGGTTGAGTTGAGGAGATCTAATCGCTCCCCTAGGCCATGTGAGGGAAGCGATTTTTAGCCCTCCTGCATTTTAAGAATGCCAGGTCTGGGTTATGCTACAACTTATTTTGACTTGTACTGCAAATATGAGGGTTTGTTTTTTGTTACGAATTATGAAGTGGTTGCACATGAGGACAAGGGTACAACCAGGGTTTCTGGTAGGGTGACCTGGGATCCCCTGAATGGTCCCATTCCCCTCACCGCCCATTCCTTACAAGAAGTTTCACATAGGGGAAAATGTGAAATAAAACTCTCATGCTACCAACGCAATGCATTTAACGGTAATAATCAAGGTTACATCAAACAGGAGCAGGAAACGCATTGTAAATTATACTTAAATATCGGTCCGAGATCAATCAAAACACTATCCGAGTTCGCAAATACCATGTGTGGGGGTCATACGACAGTGTATGAGACCAAGACCAAAAAAAGGTTGGGATGAGCTAAAATTGAACTTGACCTGCGTATTTTTTAGACAAACCTATGTACAAAATTTGGTGCTGATTCAATAACTCGAACAGCAGTTTTCATCCTTACACCAAATTTCCAAATTTGCTAAAGTGGAAAAGCGTCAAAAAGGGGACATAACTCCAACAAAATGTTTTGGATTCAGCCAATATTTGGAGGAAAGAAAAAAAAAATGCCTAATTGGGGGCGGGGGGGGGGGGGGGGGGGGGGGGGGGGGGGGGGGGGGGGGATGGTGTTTGTCTGTATTTTTAACCACAAACTTTAAAAAAAAGTGTCTATTTGGCCTCCCAGGTTCCGCATGTAGTGACTGTAAATAGTTCAAAATGCATATTGGAGGAAAGAAAAAAAAATGCCTAATTGGGGGGGGGGGGGGGGGGGGGGAATGGTGTTTGTCTGTATTTTTAACCACGCACTTTAACCAAAACTGTAAAAAAGCATTTTTGACGAAAGAAAAAAAAATGTCTAATTGGCCTCCCAGGCACTCTCCAATAATTAGTAATAAAACAAATTTATATAAACAAAATATTATTTGTGTTTGACTGAATATGAAATATAAGCAAGGAAAGTGTTGGCTTTTGCTCTGGTATCCTCATTTTTTGAAAGCCCCGATAGTAGGTTCTGGCATTCAGCCAGTTAAGAAGTCTTGACAGCTGGATTACATTAGTATTTTAAGCTGCGATAACGTTTGACTCAATGGTTGTCACTGAGCACTATTTGGGAGAAAATTGGAATTGAGGTTAAAACTTTAAAAACTCAAAAAATAATAACAAAACAAATGACTACAAAGTATCAAGGAGCTGTTTGATTTCGAATGTCATAAGACGTACAAAAGTATCAACGCGCTGTTTGATTTCATACGTGATAAGATGTACAAAAGTATCAAAGGGTTAAAAGGGGTTAAAATCATTCCGATTTTAATGAAAATCACTGTAGAAATGTTCAGTAGATAGTAGTCATTGTCCCAAATAAGAAACAGTGACATTTCACTAAACTGTTTGAAGAATTAAAGGTGTCATTTTAAAACACCGCCCACCCCCCACACCCCCCCTCCCCCACAAAAAAAACTTTAACCAAAACTTTAACCTGGAAGTTGTAAGTTAAATTGCCATACAAAAAAGGGTAAAATATTTCCCAAAATAACATGAAACAAAAAAAAATAAAAACAAAATGAGAATGATACAATCAATAGTAATATCAATTTAAAAGAAGAACTTTAAGGTTGACTAAAAAACTTTAACCACAAACTTTAACCAGAACTCCAAATTTTAACAGACAGATAGAAGAAAGTCATGACTAAACAGGGGGGGGGGGGGGGGGGGGGGGAAACCCCACTTGATCCTTCAGTAAAAAACTCTAACCACAAACTTTAACCAAAACTCTAAATGTTAACAGATGGGCAGACAGATGGCCGGACGGACAAAAGTCATGACTACAGCCCTCACTGTAAACAGTCGGGCTAAAAAAAAAAAAAACTTTTAAGGTTGCCTAAAAAACTTTAACCACAAACTTTAACCAACACTCCAAATGTTAACAGACAGACAGAAGAAAGTCGTGACTAAACAGGAAAAAAAAACCCCACCTGAATCTTCAGTAAAAAACTTTAACCACAAACTTTAACCAAAACTCTAAATGTTAACAGACGGACAAAAGTAATGACTATAACCCTCACTGTAAACCGTCAGGCTAAAAATGTTATATTTGAAGGCTATACGTCCCCTTTGTCGGGTCTGCCACTACTGCAGGTCAGTGGCGGTTACACTCCTCTCCTCACACAGATTCTGCCTCTCCTTTCAATCTGTCTAGCTATGCTTACATTCCTTTACCCTATGATTATGTTCACACTCCGAAAAATTCCCGACACAAGTTTTTTGTATGGGGGAGTGAGCATTCCCACCCGGTCACACACACATCTGTATCTTTGTGACTGATTAATTTAATAAACTTTTGTAATTATTTTGAAATTGATGATAACGTTTCGTCAAGCCAGAGATAAAAGTTACCCCTTATGAAGCAATTAAGTCAGGCCTGAAGCCAGACTGTTCACTATGGGGGGGGGGGGGGGGGGGGGGGGAGGGGGGTGAGGGATGTGAAAATTTTCGACAGCATTTCTGAAAATATTGGGAAAATGACTGAAAAACCTCCATTTTACACACATATTCTAGTAAAAAGAGACAAAAATTTCTGACAGAAATTATCATGGAGGGGAGGGGGGTTCCACCATTGGCACCCCCTACTATCGTTGGGCCTAGATTAAGTAGCGTGGATTGGGAGGGACCTGCGGCCAATTTGGAAAACAATTCTGTCGCGTTGTGCCAAATGAATAAAGTAAAAATAAATAGCAGACACACTGTCTGACCGAAGTCAAACTGATTATCAGATTTAAGCTTGGAATACACACTTGCGGTTGCGGCAGCAAATCTGGGGTCTGATTCGTTATTTTTTACCAGATGCATTTGTCGGAGAGAAAATAAATATAGGAAATCACCGACACCTGCACATATATGTGGTTTGGCTACGAATCTCATCGGACAGAAAATATCGGTATTTTCTACCTGGCAAAATTTGCTGTCCTAATCCTGCCGCAGGGGGAATTTTTCGTGATTTTAATATATCATCCAAGGAAACCTCTCCAGTTCATCATGCCTTGTGCTCGAGCGATAACAATTACCACCCTTTCCTGGAGCTGGAAGATCTTTGAAAATTAGTTAGGTCCCACACCCATCTGCCAGCTTGTAGATTACCACGACAGTCAAAAAGCGTTAAATGCATACTCTGAGGTGCCAAATAAGAGTGTCGGCACTGTTATTAATTTTGGAGGAAAATTCCAACCATCACTGTTATTTGGTAATGAGATATAGAGCAAAAACGCCATCACTGTTATTAATTTTTGATGAATATGCAAGTCATCACTGTTATTCAGCCATCACTCTTATTTGGCACCTGAGAGTAGAAGCAAAAAGCAGAAAAATGGGAAATTCAGATGTGGATGGCACGTCCCTTTCTTTCCATGGACGGTTAATTTCATGAACCCACATCCTTCTGTTCCTTTTTGTTTTCCTGAGCTTCCTGTGATAATATACAGCAACCATCACGAACAAAAATTCACTTTCATCCTGATTGATATCATAGGCATATGGGCCGGGTGGGGGTATTGTAAGCATATTTGGCAACAAGTTCTCGTGAAATATTATTACATTATCAGTTCGGGTACGAATACGGTAGCCGACTTGCAGGAACCAGTGGTGCCTGCTGTCAACTCTATGAGTTGATTACATATGTGTTTCGTGTTCTATACATTGCAACCTTCATTTCGCTGTATAAATTATAATCTCTGCATATTTAATTTGACTTTCAGGAATATCAGCGGTGGGAATTTCAAAATAAACAAAGTATTACTTATATAGCATCTTAAGGCTCCGAGTGTATTGAAACCATGTAAAATTCCACCAGTTTCTTATTAAAAAATGATAGGAAATTGCTACTCAAATTCCAATGCCAATGGTACAATCCGTTTCTACACCGTACACGGCAGTTGGAAAGTTTATGAAAGTGGGATATGCAAAATAGATTCAAGACATTTGAAGTTTGATAAAATGGCTTCGCACCATAGGGAAAGGGCTGTTCTACTAGGCAGTAATTGCCATTCAGAATCCTTTGAAGTTTACCCACGAGGGCGTAAGTGCCTCTCCTCTGACTCGGGTGATTTTCAAAACGACAGTCAGTCAAACTGAACAGATTATCAAAATCATCATTTTGGGGTGAAAAGGAAATTGTTCATCAGTTGCAAAATCCAAAATATTTAAAACCCGTTAAGACACGATAAAGATACCTGTGTGTCAATCGACAGTCAAAAAATTTAAAACTTTGAAAAAAGGATTATCCTCAAAAATTCAAAGTTTACAGCGAAATTATGCTACATCCAACAAGACAGCGTTGCCGCAGAAGCAAATTTTCCGGACCAAATCGGTACTTCTCGTCAAGTTATAAAAACACCACCGGGTGTATGAGGAGAACTCAGAGTGCGAGCATCCTAATTATAATCTTAATTATGGAAACACTGGAACTACCAGCGCGATTGAAGAGAACGATAGCAGCTCTGGGCGTCTCTTGCCCTATCACCTGGACTACCCAGGAGATAGGCAAGAGCGTTCATCTGAACCTTGAATTCAAGGTTGAAGAAGAGAAAGAATTACCACGCTCCTCGGGGAGAGGTAACTAGTACCTTTGATGAGAGGATCCCCTCTCACACTGGTCCTCACCCGAGTAGGTCAGGAGGCCCTGAAAAGAGAAAGAGAAGAAAGAAGAGCCCGTCCACAAGCGGATGGGATTCCCGACGCTTGGAGGCATTCTTGGAGATGAAGAAAGAGAACGGTGAGGAAAAGAAAGAGCCAGAGGCGGCCACCACTTCCCCTCCCACTCCCACAGATAGCCCCATCCAAATGCCGGCTTCTCAGCCGGTATTGTCGGATGTGGAAGAGTCTGTGGAGACTGAGGTGGAAATGGAAGCTGCCCTCTCGCCTCTTCCTGATCCCCACTCGCCTCTTCCTTCTAAACCAGAATGCCAGGACGCGGACGACAGGCTGGAGAACATCTTACTGGAAAACAAAATACAAGGGGACCTTCACAAGCAAGAGATGGACAGGAAGTACCAACTATTCCTCCAACAAGTCGAAGAAGCCAAAACACTAATAGACGCCAGAAACCTACAACAACAAAAGACTCAGCAATCACCCGCAACCACTCCAGACTCGGCTAGGACCAGATCCTACAAAACTCACCAACCACCATCAAACAGCCCACCAGCGACACCAACTACCACTGTCTCTCCTTCCAAACCTCCACCTCTGAAAAGGAAGCAGAAAAGACACAAGCGCCGCTAACAACCCACAACTTCTCCTCCTTTACCACGGTCTGACACTTCAAAATTCTACAGCTAATGAGGGTCGAAAGGGGCTTGCTCCTCAAATCGTCCCTGCGCGCCTTCGGCACGCGAAACCATTTGATTCGGGTATGAGGAGAACTGGAACGCCTGAAAACAATTTGGGGGAGTGCTGCTAAAATACGGCCGACAAAGATTAGAAAAGACAGGCTCATTTTAAAAGAAACTAATGACTATATTAGTTTTAAGATAGTAATGTATTTTATTTTCTATCAAACGGCAGAGTAAAGTAAACCGAAGGTTTTAGCACGCCGAAGGCGCACAGGGAGGATGAGGGTAATGCGACCCCTTTAGCAGAACAATAATTCTTTCCACATCCAGCAACCGCACATGAGGAGAAACAAAGGAGCCCGAAAAGCCACCAGGACCCAGTCCGCCACGTCGCCGGTTATAGTGGGTGGTTCTAGTCTGTCCGTCAGGCATGTAAAGTCTGTCACTTATATAATATGGCTCATTGAGAAGATCCATTTCCTTCATTGACAAGTTTAGTCTGCCTCCAACTGCATCCGGAAGTTAAATATGGTGATGATTCTTGGGGTTGTCCTTGTTGTTCTTTAGGCCGGTTAGAAGGATCCGGGTCTTTTCGGCCTTGGGAACATTCGGCGCGAGGTATTTTTCCGGGAACATTCGGCCTCTGTCGAGGCCGAATGTTCCCATTTTTGAGGCCGAATGTTCCCACTTTTGGTAAAAAATTTCGGAGTTTGGGAGTTGAAAAATAACTTTAAAAAATCATTTTTTAGTTCTTTTTTTCACATATATAAGGGTATCATGAAAAGAGCCCAACATCACGGAGCAGAACTCTTGTAGTTATGCAAAATTCCTAGCCATCTTCCAGTTCGAGGTCGCAAAGGATTTCAATCCCACATCGTCCCTGTGCGCCTTCGGCGCGCAGAAACTTTTCATTTCATTCGTCCAACATCAATCTGGCTCGCTTACTTACTTGCTGATACCTACCTTATTAGGCGAAGCCAAGATTGCGAGGGTGAATGTGGTTGACGGTGATTTGGAAATTGTAACAACACTGTTGAATGAAGATATCCAAGAAGTTAGAGGAAGCATGGGAGAAATATAAGGAGAATGATTTTACTACATCTAGATTTTTGAGGTTGTGTTCCAGTATATATAAAGTGTAGCTGTATTTTGTATTTGTCAATATATCTGTCAATGTATTTTATATTGTATATTACGCTGTATTTATTTGGGTTTTTTTTGTTTTTTTTTTGTTGTAATAAAGGTGTTTAAACTCATCTTAACCCGTGTCTCTCTTAGTCTCCCTAGTTTAAAACGGAGGCCGAATGTTCCCAGGCCGAATGTTCCCGGGGGCCGAATGTTCCCGAGGCTGAATGTTCCCGAGGCCGAAAAGACCCGCTCCCAGTGAGACTACTTACCGAGAACAAAAAAAAAAAAAAAAAAAAGAAAAAAATAATAATAAACAAAGGCAAAAATAAATATTAGTTGTGAGCGTATAGGTACTCTATTTATGTAAATAAAGTTTGTTGTTAGCCTATAAGGCATGTATGTACTCTATATATGTAAAAATTAGCAACAAAACAATTTTAAACCAGCCAGGTAGATGGTGAATGGGATTATTTATTAATTCACACATTCGGCGCCGAACCGAGAAGAGGCTACTTTGTTTAAACAATATTTATTTGAAACGAATATGTTACATGGTTACATCATATGGAACAAACCCATGAACAAGTAAGAATGATTTGAATTAATTGTGAACAATGTAAGAAATACAGATTATAGGATGGGATTCGACAGTAAGCTAGAAGCTTTTGATTGTCGTCTCCCTTATAAATGATGAAATTACGCTAATTGGAGGCTAGGGTCAATTTGAGCATTGTAATAGAGTGATTAAATAAAATTATAGACATGGTGTATATATAATATTAATTATATAATCTAGATAGGCAGTCGGGACGTAGGATGCTTGGCGTGGGATGGGGGGGGGGGGGGGGGGGGTAGTGAAAATAACAGTTTCTTGACATGTCCTGTTTTCAAATGCACTAACTTCAGAGGCAAATCACCCTACTTATCGAGAACAAATTAAACTATATGCAGTCAGTGTTAATTAACAGTCACAATCTTGTTCTCGTGGGTAGTCTCTTCTCGATTCGGCGGCGAATACGAGATTTATCAATAATCCCAATCACCGCAGACTCAGTTGGTCTAAAAGCTCTATCTCTGGATCGGTCGAGCACACTGCTACCGATCGAAGCACACATCCAGCTCACGAAAGGATCATTAGTGCCAAAAGTTAGACGCTCCCTAATCCAGTCGATATTCCAGGATTACCTGGAGCCTCCGTTGGTTTTGGTCGAGCGTCGGGGGGGTGATTTTGACTCAGCCAGGACAGGACGGGCCAAACTGGGAAGTCTGGTCAGACTGAAGACAAGAAGAAACAACCCCCTTCAGTAACGCCAGCTCGGGAGTGGCCCCGGTATGAAATTCCTTAACGATTACAAAATTAGGATTAGAGAAAACTCTTGTAGTATTTTGAAGGTCGGGGGTCATTCACCAATCCTTTAGGGAGATTAGGATGCCGTGTGTGAAGCCCCAAAGAGTGGAGATAATCAGTGTGTTTGTGGTTAAGTGTATCTCAGTTTGTTGGAGTAGTCTTTAGTGATTTGTTGAGGGGACAGGGGCAGGGTCAAAATGCGCGTGGCACCCAGTAACGAAGATGCTGGCATCTGCCATAAGGGACCGCGATACAGATAGTTATGCAGCTCGCTGATATTCATCTGCCCGTATCCACTCTGGGTGATTGTATATGTGTGCCGGTAGCTGTTCTGTAGTTGCGTTGTTGGTATGTACGCAATTTGAATGATATGGCAGGCTTGATGATGAGTCGGTCGGGTCGGTCGGGGAAAACGGCATCGTATTAGCGTCACACAATAATTATATACTAAGTTGTTACAAAACGAGAGCTAAGTTGTTATAACAAGACAGCTAGGTAATATGTTATGTTAAGAATTGAATACAATTTTTATAATCTTTATTGGAGTATGAACGTGTGGGAATGGGTATTCATACATAATTTGTACCCATTCCCACACGTTCATACTTCAATAAAGATTATAAAAATTGCATTCAATTCTTATAATTACATTCCGTAACTGTTTAAACTACTTTTTACCAAACAACAAAGCAGAAAGACGAGAGGCGCTAAAAGTTAAAAAAAAACGCCCAAACACCGCCCGAATTACATTCTGTCAACTGCGCTCTTCCGTAAATGCGGGTCAAAGTTCGACCAAATGTATTCATTGGAAAATGAATTACATTTGGTCATGACGTTTTTATCCAGCTAACCAATGGGAATTGAGTATTTGGACCCCAAACTTATAACTACATTAACAATGTAATTATGTTAAGATAATGTCTCATTTAGCGCCTATATGATAGGGTCTAATGGGAGACTTGGTGGGGACACCGGAAGAAGAGAGGTGATGAAGGGCACGATATTAGGGGGGCGGAGTCTGTAGTATATATATCATGCTGAGATATACATTCTGCACATATACTATAATTGGTTATGGTATGTGTAGCTATGTATGCATGCACATGACTTTGGATATATTGTATGGATATGTGATAAAATATTTGTACTTTGTTTATTGGGGTTTAACGACAAAATTAACAGTTAGAGTCATATGGTTTGAGCATTTGAGGGCTGAAGACAGTGGTGATTTGAGAGCTGTTGGGGACCACCTGCGGTGGTTTGGCGATCCTTCGTAGACTGAAGACAGTGGTGGTTTGGGGACTACTGAGAACTAAAGACAACGGTGGGATTGGAGACTGATGTGCACCTTTGGGAACATAGGCACGAAAGGCAGTAGTGGCTAGGGGCCGCGCGCACAAATTGACGTTTTGACGTTATTGGTAATGTCAACTGTTTCGCGCGAAAAAGATTCTTGAAACAGCTCTCACCTTCCCCATCGTTTTTCTATTACAACCCATACTAAATACCCAAAGACATTGTACAAACACCTATCATTATGAATACCATAGCATACTATAGTATCCATACAATATATTGACCCATTTCCTAATATCATAACCTTCCCCAGCCCTCTGATTCGGGCGTCTGCCACCAGATTTCCCCAGGAGATCCTGCCCGAGGTCCACCACACGAGGAACTCTAACAACATGATATACTACCGCGGTTATTGGCTGAAACACTGATTGCAAGAAAACGTGTTAAGTTGATATAACAAGTTAGCTATTTTGTTTTAACAAGTTAGCTATCTTGATGGCACCTTTGAGGTCGAGGGTCATTGCTCTTTAAGCTAAGGTCGCGGTCATTAGAACTTAGAAGTTGGGGTAGGAAAGACATAGAAAGAGAGTGCCAAATGTGTAATTTAAGAATAATGGAGACCCTGGCCTGGAACACTTTCTTTTAGAATGACAAATTTATTAGTCTGCCAGAAGAAGATTCAGATAAGATCCACTGGGAGTATAATGAGGAAGTGGGTGAGAGACTGAACGAAATTTGGTTACCGGGTGACACAAGTGAGGGGGGGGGGGGGGTAGCATTCTTATCGACGAAATTGGGAAGAGTGGGGTACGGGATATCAGCAAACAGTTAGTTTCCGGGTGTTGAGAGGAGAGGATAAGGAAGCATTTGGGAACACATGGTTAATCAAGGTCCTCTCAACCAAGAATCGCGACAAATCAGCGTCCGACTAAAACTGGCGAGCGAGCAATCTGACTGGAAGAGCCCGCTCTTAAAACTCAATTTACACCCACTAAAATCAATTTATCTTAATCAAATGTATACACAAGGTGTATTATAATACAAAGTAACATATAATAACAAGTTTGATTGAATTTATTTATTAGTTTTGTTTTAAAATGCCGTGGACCTTGCCGTTCTTTGTAACTTCTTTCAATCGGACCGAAACAGATACCTTAACGTTCTATTGATCCTACGAACAGCAAACAAACGAGAAATGTGTGTAAAAGGTATATTTTATATATCTTTGGCTCATCAAAATTTTTTATCTTTAAAGTATGTAGGAAAATAAAAATTCATCTATATTTTTAACCCTCTGAAACCGAGAGCCCCCTTTTCCGGCCATGGACATGATAGCTCATAATTTGATTAAGTAGGATGGCTGCTAAGCGCATGTGTGGGGAAGATCGATAAATATTTTCAACGTGCAGCCCCAAGGCTGCACGTTGAAAATATTAATTGGTCTACCCCCAAATAAGGAACATGGACTCTTCCAATTTCTGCCATTGAACTGACATGAGAGGTACCACCAGTTCCAAAGGGTTAAATCTGTCCAGCGAAGAACTTACCAAGTAAATTATTTTTAAGAGGTGTGGATATAATCAGAAGTTCCTTTATATTTTATCCTTGTTTGGAATCGACAACTATTTATTTTTCGGTGATTAAGTGTTTGTTTGTTTAGAAATATACGTTTTATTCATAAATTCCTGTCATCTTTTTCCCGAGCTTCTGATAGACAATTATAGAATATGACAAGTTGCTTTTTATTTGGCGACATGGGCAATTGCAATGCAGTGCATTGTTTTTTTCTCTTTGAGACAATTTACAGTAACCACTGTTGACAATTTTACTTGACAGTCGTTGACCCATTGTCTGCCATTTGACTGCGGACGTTCTCAATGGAAATACACTCCTTTTTATGTCCTTGTGGTAGAGAATACTCCCAACAGTATCAAAAAGCGTAATGTATATTATTCTCAATCCCTTGAATCCTGGTGGTATCTTCTATGTCAGTAAAATGACAGCAGTTGGAAAAGTCCATATTCTTTATTTTTGGGTAGACCAATTAATATTTTCAGCGTTGAAAATATTGATTGGTGTACCCCACACACTCACTTAGCACCCATCCTCCTTTATGGAATTGTGACGCATCGTGTCTTTGGGCCGAAAAAAGGCCTCTCGTTTCTATGAGTTAACTGTGGCGGCCGCAAGCGACAAATGCCGGTGGTGTAGTATACTTGTCTGAAAATAAAACTAGACAACAGCATTCGAGTGGTGAATAATGTCTTTCCTACTTATCTTTTCTCCCCTGCGTCTTCATGGCGTAAGTGGATATACCCTAATCAATTAGGACGAATTATTCGACAGAAGCTAGAGACAAGGGGGGGGGGGGGGGGGGGGGGGCTTTGTGCGTGCAAATTGTGGCACGCGGAGATTGTATGCATCGCTAATATATTGCAAGGCACAACGTCAATACGGGTGGGGGGGGGGGGGGGGGTGTATTTCTCGATGACGAAGACCAGTATTTTCCAGTTAATGTAATTTGTTTTTTTAAATTGATCTTTTTACTTATTTATCACCACTCAAAACACTACCGAAGTCCAGATTCACTAATTTACATGAGAAGAGGATGTTTGGAGAAGTTAATACCCCACTTGAATTTAAAGTTGGTAAATAAATATTGAAAACTGATTTTTTAAAAGGGGTCGGTGGCTGATGGAGTGTTTTTTTTACAAATAAATCAGAATAAATGCTTTAAATTGTTCACTGACTCTGAAAACATCTGAACACGGTGTTTTTGCCAAATGAAAGCTTAATAGAATCATTAAGGACCTAACCAGACATCTTAATATCAGTATATGACTCTGACTACGTGCCCTCTAGCAGCGTGGATACAATTGTGGAACAGTTCTACTGTTAAGAAAGGCCATTTGGAAATTATGAAAGATTTGGATATGTCTGGATTCTGTCACTCTCTAATAAGTTCTTGAGAAAGGCACAAGATATTTCCCCAGAGAGAATGCAAATAATTTTCAGAGTGGAAAAAGAACACTGTATATTTAATGAATCTGATCATATCAGATTAATGAACAACAAAGAACTGCGGTTTCAACCCTGCGCAACATGAATCAAAAACAAAAGTCAGATGCTGACAATTTGGATGGAAGCATATACTGAATACTCCAGTGGTCCGTTTGATAATAATTTGAATTATTTCCCATTCGTTTTGAAGATTTCAGATGTCAGAAAAATACCCAGATAGTTTCATTGTTCAGTACTCCATTACCGAATCAGTTGAACAGTGGCGTAGATAGAGACGGGGGCCCTTTCATAATGGTGATTGCCTTTAAAACGGGAGCACATTTAGTGTTGTTACCCCGTGCACGGAAATAGATACGCGACTCGCGCAAAAACTTTCCCCATTCTCCCATTGGCTTATTTTCATTGATGATTTTCTCGGCATAAACAGTAGCCAATGGGATGTTATTGTTTCCATCTTCGCTTCTATGGATGCCCTTAGCTTGTTTAGTTTCCAGGGGAAGGTTAAAAAATGTATAAACGGCAAATGCGATCGCCAGAAATGAATAAATGTGGATCGGAGATTAGTAATTGATAAAGGTATACGGTTAATATTTGAATCTGCCCTCCATGGACAATGGGACCTCGAATTATTTATAATAAATCGGATAATCGTCGCATGTAACCCACTTTCCTCTGTGCACTATCTTGTTCGACTAAATGTTTATCGGCCTTTTCTGCGACTTCTCCCAGTTATCATGAACAACCCAAGAACACCCAACGGTCGTGTAATACACCACTGTAAAGCTTTTTCATTCCCCTTTCCATTGATACCGGGTACTGTGGGATACGTTATGTGAATCAAATTTGAGGGGGGGGGGGGGGGGGTATAATGAAGATGAGTGCTATCGTTTTCGAAAAGCGAGTTGTGTACCTTGTTAATATTTATATACCATTAAGTTTCTCTACTCTTTTTACTCTCTCTCTCTCTCTCTCTCTCTCTCTCTCTCTCTCCCTTTCCCTCTTTCTTCCAGCTTTGGGACGCCCTTGAAGACGGGGGCCCCTTCTAGCCGGGGTCCCCCCGCAATGCGGGCCCTGCGGGCACATCCCCTACCCCACTGCTGTTGAATATGAGGTTTTACTCTTAAGCCGCTGTGTATTTTTAAGACATTTTTCATCAGATCTAGTCATGGCTGCTGAGAAGCAGCCATGACTAGATCTGATGAAAAATTCATCTAAATTTAACTTAAGAAATCACGGGCGAAAAATCTGTTCAATTTGCAGTGTGTAAATCGATTAAATACGCCTAAATTATACATATTTCAGTGGCAAGAGAAATCCTCTCATGGGCACAAATATGCGTCTGCAGCGTGCAAACAGTTAAGATCAAATAGATAGACTTGTCTGAAAATAAAACTAGACTGATTAATCAAATAAAGTTAGAATATAAATTTGAAGGAAAATATTTCCCCGTCAGTCTAGCTGAAATGGAATGGAGAAGAGAAAGAAATGTTTGTTTTTTTTCGGCCCGTCAGAAATTGCACAACTTCTGAATAACTATTTTATCTAACAATCATATAGATTTTGGCCTGAAAACCACGAGAAACATTACGTATCACATAATGTGTTCCGATTCCGTATCATATAGACGACACGACTCATTCTGATTCCGTATCATATAGATTCAACTTACGGTAAACACCGCGCCATGACAAATAATAACATTATATGCATTGTTAAAATATGAAATTAAAAATTTTGACCAATTCCAACCCAATTTAAACTGAAAAATGGAAAAAAACAGGCTTTATGTAACGGGATTGTTAGATAAATGTATTATCATGACCAAATGCATATCTTGTAATTTGTATCAGATTCTCGGTCGTGTTTACAACCTGACGGGCTCGTTGCGATCTGATTGTAAACACGACCTTGAATCTGATACATGGTCATGATAATACATATTTATCAGCCAGTGTAATACGGTTGTTGATAAGGAGCTGCCAGACATAGAGTTTAACGAGAATTTTATTGATAATGTAGACACAACCGCTTCGGAGGTTGAAAGACTTTTGTCGAAGCTAGACACCAAAAAAACCTGTGGACCGGATGGGATCAATAATTTAATATTGAAGCAATTTGCGCACCAACTGTCATCTCCCTTGTGTAGTTTGTTCAACTAATCATTAACAACCGGAGAGTTTCCTGATATTTGGAAATGGGCAAACGTTATGCCAGTTCGTAAGAAATCATCCCGTAACAAAAAGGAAAATTATCGCCCCGTCTCACCGACCAGTTGTCTCAGCAAGGTTCTAGAAAAAATAGTTTTTAATCGCGTCTATACGTTTTTCATTGAAAAGAATATTCAAATAAATTTACAGTCAGGTTTTAAACCAGGGGATGGAACGGTGTATCAGTTGGTGGTTCTTGACTACTACATTACATCGGCACTTCACGACGGTAAAGAAATCCGGTTCGTATAAGTAAAGTGTTTGACAGAGTCTGGCATGTGGGTCTTCTGCGTAAACTTGACGGAATTGAGGTACGTGGACATTTACTGTCTTGGTTCAAAAGCTATCAAAGTGAACGTTCACAAATGGTCGCAATCAACGGGGAAACATTGGGAGAATAACTGGATTTCATCAGGGGTTCCTCAAGGTTCGGTTTTGAGTCCTCTTCTCTTCAATATTTATATAAATGACATCGTAAACAACATTCATTCCAATATTAGATTATATGCAGATGGCACTTCGTTGTTTTTAATTGTTGAGGATGCAATCTTGGCTGCAAACATTCTGAACAAAGATTTGAAGAGTATTGGTGAATGGGCTAGTAAATGGCAAGTTAACTTTAATCCGTTAAAAACAAGTTACGCTGTGTTTCTCTCTAAAAAGAAATCCAACTCCCAAACCCACTCTATATTTGTCAGATCACCCAATAGAAGAAGTTGACACCCATAAACACTTGGGTCTACACTTCCAGACTTCTGGCACTTGGAATACTCAGGTAGAGAATCTAGTTGAAAAAATCAGCCCCTGATAAATTGTCTTCGGAGTTTAAAATACAGATTGTCACGATCTGCGTTGGAAACTCTGTATACCAGTTTTATGATCCCGCTTTTTGACTATGCAGATGTTATTTGGGACACGAATGCGGAAAACTTAACTACCTTATTGGAAAACTTGGAAACAACTAGATGCTCTACGTACAATTTGTGGTGCACCTAGAGGTACAAGCCATAACGTAATTTATGAAGAGACAGCTCAGACAGGCTTTATCACTTTGAAGGAAAGGAGGAAAAGACATAAAATAATCATGATGTACATATACATTATCATGACCGTGTGCATGTCCTGTAATTTGTATAAGATTCGAGGTCGTGTTTACAATCAGATTGCAACGAGCCCGTCAGGGCGAGTTGTGATCTGATTGTAAACACGACCGAGAATTTGATACAAATTATAGGACATGCATTTGGTCATGATAATACATTTATCTAACAATCCAGTTACATGGAGCCCCGTTTCCCCCGTTTTTCAGTTTAAATTGAGCTGGAATTGGTCAAAATTTTGAATTTCATATTTTAGTTCGTAATAACAATGCATATAATGATATTATTTGTCATAGCGCGGTGTTTACCGGAAGATGAATCTATATGATACGGAATCAGAAAAAGTCGTCTATATGATACGGAATCGGAACACATTATGTGATACGTATCGTTTCTCGTGGGTTTCAGATCAAAATCTATATGATTGTTAGATAAAAACTCATATCTGGAAATGCTACGCCGTATCTTACGCTTCTAGTACCCCCGCAGATTACTGATATCACAACTTACCACTTACGTTCTTCAGATAACTTGCGTGAAATACAGTGTCGCAACAGACTCTTTTCTGATTCATTTCTGCCTTCGGTCGTGAAATTGTGGAACAGCCTGGGCGCGGATGTGCGATCCTGTGATTCTCTAGAGTCTCTGAAAAATTCCATTCGAAGAGATGACAGGTTGGTTCCAGAGTATTACTATGCTGGTTGCAGACGAGGTCAAATACTCCATAGTAAACTTAGAATGAGATGCAGTGACTTGAATGCTCATAAATTAGCGCGCTTCTTAACAAACGACCCTAAGCGTTCTTGTGAAAATGATCATGAGGATGGCAGCTCACTTCATCTCATCGTGTCCTAACTTTCGTCTCCAGCCTTAGTCTTTCCATCTAAACATCGGGAACCTAACACACAATATCCGTTATATTCTGTACGATCATCCAGCATGGCCTAATGCAATTAATCAAAGAGTACTTGTGGCCTTCCAAAAGTACATTGCAGAAACAAAGAGATTTGAATAGAGGCTATATCCAACCCATGGGATAAGATATAAGTTTATACAGTCACAAATACATCATGCATCAAGTAATCACAGAAGACAGCTGGCTCCGCACAATGCACCTGTTCAAGCACCATTATTGTTTGTAAGTTCTACAATGTAACAGTGATGTATTCAAATAGGCTTAGCCTGTTTACCAAACCATTTTGATTTCGAAATAAAATATGTTTAAAAAAAAGAAACAAAGAAATGGTTTCACGCGCCGAAGGCGCGCAGGGACGCTGTGGGGCAAGCCCCTTTCGACCCTCTTTCACTGTATAAGATCTTTGCGCCATGTCCGAGTGTGGTAAAGGAGGAAAGGAGAAGGAAACAGTTTATCCTCATTTATGTTTCCTGTGGGTCTTCTTTTTAGGAGGAGGCTGTGATGGAGATAGGCTTGTTAGTTTTTGTTGCTTTTTTCTTTTGTCAAGAAATTCCCTAGCCATTCTGGAGATTTCTTCTGGGCGATTTTTATCTTCTTGGCACTCGACCAGGATCTGATCACATTTTCCATCATGTTCTTTCCGCGTGAAGTGTCTGAGGTCAGTGGTGGTTGGTTGAATGTATCTCCCTTGCCCGGGCTATCCGGAAGCGAAGGAAGAGGGGAGTGAGGAGTGGGAGGTGGCGAAAAAGCCACTTCCAGTTCCTCCTCAATCTCCAAAGGGCGTTCCACATCCAACTGTGTCGGCTGGGGAGCCGGTAGTTGGTTGGGTGTGCCTGTAGGACTAGGAAGGGAACTGGCGGCTGCCTCCGAAACCTCCACCCCACACTCCTCTCCAGGTACTGCCCTCTTCAACGGTAAATTCCAAGGTCAGATGGACGCTCTTGCCAGTCTCCTGGATAGTCCAGGTGATTGGATAAGAGACGTCCAGATGGTTTTCCTGAGTCTCTCTGGTAATTCCAGTGTTGACATAGTCGCTGGTGAGATGTTCACACTCTGGAGTCAGAGGTGGAATGACGAATGGAAGTGGAAAGTAGTTTTAATGTACTAGAACAAGTGTTGCAATAATTGTGGTGTTTTCTTCCTCGAGTTCTGATCGAAGTCAACATAAAAAGTAGGGGATAGTGACTACTAATTTCTTTTATTTGAACTCCGCCTGATAGTACCTGACAGCACAAGGACGGTTACTGTACTGTACTATGTCACATTCTTGGTTATTATGGAAATGAACCAGTTTTTTAAGCTAGAATCTGATTAAAATGAAACTCACTAAATTTCGTTTTTGACCACGTCGTGACATTACAAAGTGCATTACTGTGATGACACTTAGTATCAAATTAACAACGCCACTTATTAAGTGTTCTGAAGTTGGCCTCAATTAACTCTTTTGGCGCGCCAGGCGACTAAAGTCAACAGACGGCAAACCGCGGAAAGGTACTGCAGTAGTCATTTTAGCCAACTGTGTGTGTCCATTTCCAAGTGTTTTAACCCTTTAACCAACGCAGACGATATCAAAATTTATTATTTTGAATATCATTTTTTCAAATTTAAAAAAAAATTTCAACAAAACCATATCATGTGACCCCCTCATTGGAACGAGCTCGTCGATCTCGTTCCAACGAGGGGTCACATGATATGGTTTTGTTAAATTTTTTGAAAAATAATATTTTTTCACCTGCTGAAGTTGCATAATACGCGCGGGGGGGGGGGGGGGGTGCGGCCGATTCGTTGGGTAAGGAGTTGAACAAGCATACGTATTCATATGCTTCATTCACCATTTATGTCCTATCCATGAACAACGATACCGTCCCTTGAAAGTATAAAGGTGCCATTTAAATACATAAAGAAAATCATTTGAAAAACTGTCAATGAGATCATTAGAACATCTTTTAAAATAATAACGCTTTAGTCTAACAACATATACTTTCTGTAAAATTCCTGATGAATATTAGGCGCTAAGAATTCTGTTTCTCAGATTATTCCGCGCCAGAAGAGTCAATGACAGTCCTTATTGGACCTTGTGAGAGGCACTCCTCACCAAGGGAAGCCAGTATTTATTTATTTAGTGGTGTTTAAGGTCACCTTCTTATACACAATGGCTAATCACGACCGTGACAGTTTTACGGGTGGAGGAAGCCGGAGTACCCAGAGAGAACCACCGAGCAACGACGAGCAGCTGCCAACTCCCCAACACCGTAACTCCGCACTGCAGCAGAGGCAGGATTAGATTGGTTGAAGACATGCGCACCATCGACGTGCAGTACGCCTCAGTACACGGCGTCATCGTGCCCCCCCCCAAAAAAAAAAACAACAAAAAAACATCAATTTAAAATGGTACATGTAAGTTTTGAAGCAAATGTTGGCAGTTCGTGAGGAAACGAAACAATAAACACCTAACAGAAGAGGAATGGTGATAAAGTTAATCCTACAATCCAAATTACACCAATTACAAGATATATTATTGTAGCGGGGAGTAGCATTGCACGTGGAATTGACAATGTGGTTTGTGGTCTCGATAGCTCTAATCGAACAGTATTGTGCTTTCCGGGGGCGAAGGTGGAGGATCTGAGGAACCGGGTAGATGGTATTCTGGCAGGTCAGGATCGGAACCGGTAGTGGTGGTCCATCTGGGGAGCAACAATATCGGGGAGAAAAGCTCAGTAAGTCTGGTGGAGTCGTACAGAGGTTTAGTCAGCAAATTCCTAAGTAGGAATGCAAGAGTAGTTGTATCCGGGGTCCTTCCAGTCCTTGGGGGTGGGGACGATCGGAACTCAAGGATTTTGGCACTACTTTGTTGACCTGTGAATACCCTTTATCGACCATTGGGACACGTTTTGGGGCAACGCGAGCATGTAGGGGCGTGACGGGCTGCATCTTAGCAGGATGGGACAATGGGTATTGGGGGATAAAAGTCTACGGGTAGAAGAGCCTTTTTTGGAGAGGAGCGGGGTGGGACGCCAGAGGCAAGTATAGCAAAAGTGGACACAGATTGGACGAACAAGAGCGAGGCGGACAGAATAAGTTTACCAATGTTAGCGTCAGAAAACAATGGGATCAGTAGGCGGAAGCCAATCAATCTCGGTACCCTGAAAGTGGGTTAAAGCAACATCCAGGGTCTCCACCGGAAAGTAAGTGAAATTGCTACATTGATCGAGGCAGAAGACTTTGATGTCTTGGGCGTAAGCGAGACGTGGTTAAGACTTGAGGAACGGGTAGACCATGGAAGGGGGTGAGTGTGGATAGGTGTAGGGCGAACAGAAGGCGAGAAAAAAGGGGTAGGGTTAGGAATGTACATTAAAGAATACTTAAAACCGTCGCTGATCACAGACCTGGAAGATGTCAGCACCTCGGCTGAGGTATCGAAAGAAATTGGTGGAGGGAAGAAAACCCGAGTGAAATGACTCGATATACTCAACACTAAGGTCCAATATCACAGAACTAGAAAACAGGGGGCTCGGTATAATTTTGATTGACTTTAATGGACACATAGGTGACAGAGAATGTGCCATAGAGATCGGGGGACAAGAAAATCATCAGGAATGGAAGGAAGCTGTTGAACTTCACAAATGAGCTCGGTCTGAAGATTCTGAACAGGGACACGAGGTGTAAAGGGAAAAGGACCTGGTAGAGGAACGACAGAAAATCAATAATCGATTATATTCTATATTCCATAATATATGAAAGCACCTGTGACCACTCCCAGTTCAAGACCTCTTCAGTTTCAGTTTCAAAAAGAAAATCCAAATTCAACACTGTGCCGTCAAGCATTGTTGAAAGAATCATTTCATTTGGATCCAATACCCACTTCTTTGCTGAAGTCATGCTTGCCCGCACTCATAGGCTGCATCACTAATATTATCAATGAGTCAATTAATACCGGTTCAGTACCAACGAGTTTGAAGACGGCTCTTGTAACACCTCTTCCTAAAAAGTCATCATTAGACCCATGTGTACTTAAAAATGATCGTCCAGTATCAAACCTACCATTTATTTCGAAAGTGATTGAAAAGGTTATTGCTCAGCAGCTGCGCATTCACTTAGCCAGTAACCAGCTTTTAGACCCCAAACAATTAGCATACCGTTCTGGTAACTCAACAGAATCTGCTCTGTTGAGCGTTCAGAATGATGTGCTGAAGAGTTTGGATCGTGGAGGGGCTGTCGGTTGCTTTAGTACTTTTGGATCTTTCAGCTGCATTTGATACCATTGATCATAAGATCCTATTGGATAGACTTTTTGACCTAGGTATAGATGATGTTGCCTTGAGATGGTTTCAGTCCTACCTGACAGACAGGACACAACGTGTCACAATTGATAGTGTTCAGTCGGAACAGGTGGCACTTAAATTCGGGGTACCACAGGGTTCCGTCTTGGGTCATATTCTCTTTATACTTTACGTGCAACCCCTTGGGGAGATTATTCGCTCACACGGAATCGACTACCATTTCTATGCCGATGATTCTCAGATTTACATCGAATTCGACCCCTCTGATCTGGTAGACACAGAATCAAAATTTCAAATTATGAGTAATGGTATACCAGATATCAGAACCTTTATGCTGGTGAACAAACTAAAACTGAACGATGATAAAACAGAACTCATTATATTTTCCTCCAGGTACAAACCAGCACCAGATGTTTTGCCTCCTCTTAAAATAGGTGACATAATTGTCAGCCCATCTACCACGGTCGGAAACTTGGGCGTGTATCTTGATAAACAGTTGACCATGTCTCTGAGCGATCGATTCGGGCTCCCGCGTTGGGTCCTTGGGCAAGGCACTTAATCCCGATTGTCCACATGGGGATACGATGATGCCGTGGACTAAGGGGTACTGCACGTCGATGGTGCGCATGTCTTCAACCAATCTTACCCTGCCTGTGCTGCAGTGCGGAGTTACGATGTTGGGGAGCTGGCAGCTGCTCGTCGTTGCTCGGTGGTCTCTCCAGGTACCCCGGCTTCCTCCACCCGTATAACTGTCACGGTCATGATTAGCCATCGTTACGGTCTGGAAATATTATTGATATTGGTAACAGAAAGAAATCTGAGAATTAGCAACAATAACTATGAATTTAACTATTCTGAAATTTAATTAAAAAAAAATTAATGTAAAAAAAATAAAAAATGATGCAAACATCTTTTACACTAATTGGTTTACAGAAAATAAAAACAGTGGTACTTATCAGTTATAGAATTAGTCCAAAATACAGTTTGACAGAATCCAATAATCCAATGGTGAAGTATCTCGTGAAGAAATTTTCCAGCTGGTGGTATTAAATCCAAGAATGTGTCTTTAGAAACAGTATCCCGTGGATTTGTAATAAAATTTTCACTTAGAAATTTCAGCAGTCTCCAATAAAATATAATAAAATGCTCCGCAAAATTGAAATGGAGTAAAAATCCAAGAAGTATTGGCACCACAGGTAATTTCCAAATAATCCTGTAGAATCCTAGCTTTTCACAAAATAATGTTATTCTGTTTCACAGAAAGTATAAATTCTCTTTTCAAAGAGGAATAAATTCTCTTCAAAATTCTCTTTTGGAATCAATCTTCCAAATTCACAAAGAAGCACTGCTTCTATAATAAATGCACTGTTCTGAAACAATAATATTCTCCAATGGAAACAACTGAAGTGAGTCTTTCTGAATGGCTTTCTAGAAATATGAGTTTCTGAATTCTGTTGACAAACCTTTATATAGTACCCAGATAGAATGTCCCAGAAGAGGAAGTTTCTGCAAAGTTTCTAGGTGATTCTGTCATAATTCAAGTAAACAAGGTCATTGACCTACTTAAACAATTAAACAATTAACAGCTATATGTACAATGCTTTAAAAATACATTAGTGTAACAAGGATGTCAAAGGTCACTCAGTGCAAATGAGTCATACCAGTCAGAAAATGCAGAAAAAATATCAATCTCAATATAATGTGGGGGCTATATAACAGCCATTGTGCATAAGTATGTGACTTTAAACACCAATAAATAAATAAATAAATAAATAAATAAATAAATAAATAAATAAATAAATAAATAAATAAATTTGACCATGTCTTATCACATATCAAAACCCTGTCAGTCAGCAAATTTTCGCATTTAGAACATCGGGCAAGGAAAATCTTGACAAAATGTGCCACTGAAGGTCTCGTGCATGCATTTATTTCATCTAGGCTAGACTATTTCAATGTCATTCTTTGAGGGTTCACAAAAAAAAACAAATCAATAGATTGCAGATAATTCAGAATACTGCTGCCCGTGTAGTGACCCACACCAAGAAGAAAGAACACATTACTCCTCAGTTAATGAATCTTCATTGGCTCCCCATTGCAGCCAGAAAATACTTCAAAATTATTCAGTTCACCAATAAAGCACAAGGAAACGTAGCGCCTTCTTATCTTTCTGAGTTGGTCAAAGTGTATGCACCAAAACGCTCACTTCGCTCCTCATGCCATATCCTACGGGAACAGCCCACATATGTCCTTGCATCAAATGGGGGCGTTCTTTTAGTTACAATGCCCCAAGACTTTTCAATATGTTACCTGAATCTGTGAAAATGGCCCAATCTCTTCCAGTTTTCAAATCAAAGCTGAAATCGTTTCTATTTAAAAAATATTACCCTGATGTTGATTAATCCCATATTCTGCGTATTTATTTCTTTCATGTCGTTCAGCGCCTTAGAACTTTTTTAATATTGTGAAATGTGCGCTATATAAATCTTACTTATTGTTATTATTATTATTAAGAGGCTGGCGAGGATAAAAGGGAGTTGGAAAGTATTGTCCTTGGGATTGTGTACTGTGCGGTGGGGGAAGCAAACCCAAGTGGAATGACTCGACATACTCAACACTAAGGTCCAATATCACAGAACTCGAAAACAGGGTGCTCGGTATAATTTTGATGGGCGTCTTTCATGGACACATAGGCGACAAGGAAGAAGGCATAGAGGGAGGGAACAAGAAAGTCAACATAAATGGAAGGAAGCTGTTGAACTTCACAAATGAGCCCGGTCTGAAGATTCTGAACAGGAACGCGAGGTGTAAGGGGAAATGGACCTGGGAGGAACGACAGAAAAATCAGTAATCGACTATATTCTCACAGATATTAATGAATGGAGGGAGGTGATGGCTATAGAAGTGGATGATGAGGGTAAAAGTGAGTTGGATAGTGATCACAACTTGATTACAATGACGATCAGGGCCAAAAACTTAGTAAGAAGCAAAGGAAGCTTTAAGGAGATTTGGGAACTCAAAAGGATGCTGACTGGGCGCAGTTCAAAGAAAAATTGAAACCAAAGCTTGCAACCGTACACAGGGGGACCAGTGTCCAGAATATGGCCGACGCCATAGTTGCGAGCCTAGTGGAGACAGGGAAGAAAAGTGTAGGAAAGATTAGGGTGCCAACACTGGAACTTGGGTACAGAGTGAACGAAGAACTGAAAAAGGCCATAAAGGGTAGAAACGCTAAATGTGCTGCATGCAGGAGTAGCAAATTCGAGGGGGCGGAAAGCAACGATGCCATGGTAGCAAAGGAAGAATACCAACAAGCTCGAAATAAAATAAATAGGATTAAAGACGATAATCGGAGAGTGGGAAATAGCTGTCTTGTTGGGACGATAAGAATGACAAGGCGGTCGAGTTCGAACGTGTTTTGGAAATGGGTGAACGCAACAAAGGAAGTAACCCACGGAGTATTAAAGTAGATGGCAGAGATACAGACGATCAAGATCAAATCGCATCAGAACTGGTCAAGCACTGGGAAAAGGTAAACGATAAGTGACGGGGCATGGAGAACCCATCGGAGTGTCCGAACCAGGTCGAGGAAAATCTATCGAACTTCGTGTTTAGCGAAATCAAAACCGAGTAGGTGCGAAAGGTGATCTCAAAATTAAAGAATGGAAAAGCGGGAGGGGTGGACGAAATTCCTAACGAGTTTATCAAAAAAGGGGGAGAGGAACTCTGTGAAAGCCTAACTGCCCTATACAATTTAGCCAAAGAAAAACAAGAGGTCCCAAAAGAGTGGAGAGAAAGCAAAGTGACATTTATTCACAAAAATGGGGAAAAGGACGTTTTGAATAATTATCGAGGAATCTCTGTCAGTAACAATATTGGAAAAGTTTACTGTAAAGTCCTGTATGGGAGATTAGAGGAGGTAATTGAGGAGAAGGGTTATTTGGGAGAGATTCAGAATGGCTTCAGGAAGAGAAGACGAGTCACTGACCATATTTTCACGCTATCTCAAATGATAGAATCCGCGAAAGAAAAAAAGAAGAAAATGTTTATGGCCTTTTTGGATGTTAAAAAGACATACGATAGAGTATGGAGGGAGGGTATGTGGCGAAAACGTGGGGCTATGGGCTTGGGAGGCGAGTTTGTTGGGATTCTGAAAGCATATATAAAGATGTACAGAGTGAACTCAGCCTGGGTAGCATAACAACAAAACGTGTGCTTATGGAGACAGGCCTAAAACAGGGGTGTATCCTTTCGCCAATTCTTTTTGCATTGTACATTAATGGTTTAGGAGATGAACTCCTGCGTATTTTTGCAGACGATATGTGGTGCTAGTGTCTGATAGCGAAGAGGGACTATAGAAAATGCTGGGAATTGTTGGGAAATATGGGAACAAATGGAGACTCGAACGGATTGAAAGCAAGAGCAAAGTTATACCAGTGGGCCGCAAAGTGGACCCGTCTCGAAGGTGGAGAGTGGGGGAGTCCTGTATTCCGGAAGGTAGCAGCAAACTTCTTAGTGCAGGAGAGACAGGTGACTACGAGTATTTCGGGGTAAAAATAAACATCACAGGAAGAGGCATCTACCGAAACCACACAAATAAATTGATTCTGAAAGGGAGGCGAATCCTTAACCAAATTAAACTTATAGGGAGAAACAGTTTCAATAAGGTTTTCGTGGGGAAAACAATTTGGGAAATGGTGGATCTGCCAAGTATAACATATGGTACAGAAGTGGTACCCCTAAACCAAACGGCTGTAAAGACCTTGGAATCCCTGCATAACGATGCAGGCCGATGGATAACTGGGGCGAGTAATGCCGCGGCACTAGAAGCAATCAAGGGGGAACTTGGGTGGATGAGGATCAAGGACAAGATAGACTTATTGAAACTCGGTTATCTTAAACTATCTGGTAAATCTCCCCGCCAGCCGATGGTGAAAAATAATGTTTAAGAGTAATTCAGCTCACATACAAAGACAGGGTGGATGGTCCAAGTGAGGAGCTAATAGAGAACTACTCATTGGAGATCTCTGACCTAGACGTAGGGGCAAACCAGGGTAGTAAAAAAAATCGTCAAAGAAAGGGTCATGGTAACCTTAATTGGCGAGAGGGAGTCAGATCAAAGAGATCACCGAGTGGCCTGTGTGATAAAGAGAAGCCTGGTTTTGAAGAGTACCTTGATGGCACCTTTGGGGGGGGGGGGGGGGAGGAGGCACTGTTGTTCAAGCTGAGGTAGCGGTCCCTGCAGCTGAGGGGAAAATTGGGAAAGACAGCGAAAAGGAGTGCCAGATGTGTAATTTAGGCGTGGTGGAAACCCTGGAACACTTTCTACTAGAATGCCCCAAATACCAGTCTAAAAGAATAAGATTCACTGGGAGTATAATGGGGAAGTGGGATGGGAGAATGAAGGGCATGTGGTTAGTGAGAGACTTAAAGGAGAGAGTTAATATGCTAATCGGAGAGATCGGGAAGAATGGGGCAAGGGATGTCATCAAGCAGTTCGTCCCCGAATGTTGGGAGGAGAGAAGAAGCGTGGGAACAGGGAGGCAGTTGGGAGTACAGGGGTAAACAAGGCTTTCTCGTCTGAGAACCGCGACAAATCAGCGGCCGGCCGAAGTGTTATTATTTTATACTCACCCATTTCACTGTATATAGCAATGTTTAAGGCGACGCCAATCAGGGCATGCATTTTAATTCAATGAATAGAGATTTACACAGCCAATAATCAAACTGTGTACTTATAGAGAGGGTATTATTTTTTTTTGTTATTGTTTGACATTTATATGCAGGGCTGGACTGGCATGAAGAAAGTCTGGAGTGGTGAGGTCAAGTGTGAGAGGGAAATATTGGGATATCAAACCTGAGAGAGTCAGAAAGTGAGAAAGATGTAAATTAGTTGCATCGGTGAGAATAATCGGGGCTCTTAGGCGGGTCTACTAGCATACAGGTGCGGGAAAAGTCGCCATCGGGACAACTCGCCGTCGGACGGCGAGTTGTCCCGATTTTTACGGCGAGTTGTCCCGTTTTTTGTTTTTCAAAAAATGTAATTTATTCTTAATTTATTTTATTGAAATACTGTTAATTTTATCATTTACTTACCTGTAGAGTATTTTTACAAATAAATCCAACCTCCGTGAATTGAAAAAAAAAAAAAACAGACACGAAGTAAAAAAAAACAACGTCCACCTCCTCCAGCTGACCTCCAATTCGCCATTGACAATGATTTCCCGCACCTCGACACCTTCCTTGTAGCAGATCTCAAATTGGAGACGGCGAGACATATAGTGTTTTCGACACGATTCCAGCTGAATCTACTAGGCAGAACTCGTCACTGGTTCATTGACGGGACCTTCAAGGTTAGTTATTCTATTTTATATTAAAAACTTAAGAGTCAAATGTCACAGTCATGATGCCACTTGTTATATAGGCTTAAAGTCATTTGTTACGCCCAGAAAAAAAATTACATTTCATTTTCATATTGACCCCTTTTAATTGATTGAAAAGTCAAAAGTCGCAGTCACGATGTCACATGTTATATAGCCTAAAGTCGTCTGTTTCCCACAGAAAGAAATTAATTTTTAATACCCTTATTACTTACAAAAATGGTCTTCGGTAAATTCCACTTCCAACAAAGGAGATTATGTTTATTTCTCAGGTACATGTTGGGTGCTGTGCGTGTCCACAAACAGCCCATTTCAACAAAATTACGATGCTTGGCAGCCTGTAGAGGGTTAATAAACACTCACCGGAATATTTTGTCCAAACAACTTGTAATGTCACACAAAAACCTACAGGATGTTCTTAGAGAAATCCACAGAAAACGGGAATTTTAAGATTTTAAGGGGTCTCTCTCTTTAGCCTGCCCAAAATGGGTTAAGACTTCGACTTTTGAATACTCTTACTGCTTACAAAAATGTTTGCGTATTGATTGTGCGCTCGACAAAAGAAGGCACTTTTCTTTGTGGCGTACCCATTGTGTGCTGTTGGCATCCAAAAACAGCCAATTTTTTCACATTTTTGACTTTTAGCAGCCTGTGAAGGGTTACCAAATGCTCACCGCAGTATTTTGTCCATGCAACTTCTATTGTCACATCAAGGCCTGGGAGTGACAATTTTTTCTTGAAAATCTACAAGACTGGTTTAGAGAAATCCACGGAAAACATGAATTTTTTTTAACTTTATGAGGGTATTGATGTTTAACCATCCCAAAACGGGTTAACGCTTGGTTTTTTGAACACCCTTATTACTTACAAAATTGATCCTCGTTGAATTCCACTTCCAATAACGGACTCATTTGTTATCTCTCGTGTATCGTTTGGGTGCTGTGGGGGCCCGAAAGCAGCCCATTTCATCAATATTTCGATGTTTGGCAGCCTGTGGAGGATTACCATATGCATCGCCTGATATGACGTGTGTATCAAAGGTCATGTCACAGACAGGTCTAGCAATGATGAATGTTTAAAAAAAATCTATAAGACGTGTTTCGAGAAAGTGCCTATAAACCCCAATTTTCACAGTTTTTTGCCAACTCTTACGCAATAAGGGTTAAATCGAAAATTCTGCTTCGGTACAGTTTTAGATTTTGTGCCCTTCTATGTGTGTGCAAAATTGTGTGAAAATCGGTTCGAAAATGGCTTCTAAATCGTACGGATAAAATGTGTGGAAAAAAAAAATAATAATCCGTAGAAAAACACTAGTCTTTTCCAGAGTGAAAAGCCTGAATATTACTCGGGAAGGGAATATTGCAGAAGAACAAATCAAATTGAATGGCAGTTTAATATGAAGTTTTACAATGTGTTTAATACTGCCTTCAAGAATGCAGTAAAATATATGGGTAGGTTAGATAGATGCCAGGATGGTGTGGAAATTCTTTGTTGTTAGCAGGTTGGGAAATTTAGTTCTTGCATAATCAACTATCTCATAATTTCTAATAACGTTAAATTCCATTTTATTTATTGGTGTTTAACCCTTTACCTAACATGAAAAGCAGACGACACTTGAAAAAAAAATGTTTTGAATAACTATTTTTTTTCATTTTTTGTCTCAAAAACATAGGTTATGACCCTTCGTTAGAACGAGCTCGTTCCAACGAGGGGTCATAACCTATGTTTTTGACACAAAAATGAAAAAAATAATGAAAATTGATTGGCGATATTTGAGAATAGCGCTGAACAGTTTTGGCCGTTACGTTGGGTGAAGGTCTCGTATGTCTCCACAATGGCTAATCATGACTGCAAATGGATATAAAGCCAAATCCAGCCAATCCTTTATACCCATGCTGCCTATTTTAGAGGACTCCACCCCAGGCATTGTTGACCAGGACCTATTGCACTTGGTTGTACAGAGAGGGCCTCTGTGTGCGGAGAGACATGGAGCATATAATACTTACACAATAAGGGCTGGATTATACTTCTAAAAAGTAGCCATCATATATAAGGAATGGACTAGCGGTTTCAACATAAGTGCTGGTAGGCATTTGGGTCAATAGCAATCAGTGAAAGGTACAGAAAACATGAACAGTATAATGGACCACCATTTAAATAGGATTTGTAAAAATCTAATATAACAGCCCTCCCTCTGAATACCAAGGACATTCAACTTATATATCTGTATATAGTCACTACTACCACTGAAAAAGGAAGAAACATGTTTTCAATATTTATTTTTTTTATTTATTTTTTTTGGTGTTTAATGTTACACATTTCTACACAATGGCTAATCATGGCCAAAACATGAATATCAAGTAAAATCCAGCCAATCGTTTACACCCATGCTGCCTATTTTAGACGACTTCCACCTTATGTAACGGCTACCGGGTCCTATTTTACCGAAAACAGAGCTTGTTTTCCACAGTAAACAAGTACTGCTTTACTCTCTAGAGTTTCCAAGAGAAATATCAGATTCTAGATTTGATTTGATTTGGTAATATTTGCCTGATTTGATTCAAGCCAAGAATTGAGAATTTGAGATTAGCAGAGCCATGCTATTCACAATGAACTGAACACACATTGCAGCCACTTTGTAACAGCCCAAAGACCCATTCTTAAAAGAGCTTATAAAATTCTAACAATCTGTTGAAGAGTGCCTGTATATCTATATTTTGTTGTATTGCAATATGACTTAACTATATATACAGTATAGTGTGGCCTAGCATATCACGGTGTAGTGTAACATGGCATGATAAACTAAATCCTATTCTATTCTAGTTTACAGTTGTCAAACTTTAACACACTATGGCAGAGTAAGTATGTCGTGGCATTATATTACATGGTATGGTACGATATAGTATACTGCCACACTTTTTGTTTCTTGTTTCCTTTTCCGCATATTGAAAAGGCGACTCGGGCGGGAAACTCGCCTCAACCCTTCTCAACAAGTTTTACATTGATTCTCAGTAAGCTACCCAAAAGGCCTCATTCTGATCATTGTCCCGTATGACTATGCACTACTCCTCTACCCAATTGTGACTCTCTGTTTTGAACTTTCTTGCACTGTTACATTCGGCAGAGACGAAAGATCATTTACACATTGTAACAGCCTGCAACGCAGACAAAACCCCATGCTCGCTACTCACCATCCAACTAACACGACCTTCACAACGTTTTTGTATTATTATTTTCAGGGGAAGTCGAGAAGAAAGCCAATCTGGCTATAACTTCCCCCAGTGGTATACAGACTTACTCGTATTATTGTTATCAGGGGAAGTCGAGAAGAAAGCCAATCTGGCTATAACTTCCCCCAGTGGTATACAGACTTACTCGTATTATTGTTATCAGAGGAAGTCGAGAAGAAAGTCAGTCTGGCTATAACTTCCTCCAGTGGTATACAGACTTACTCGTATTATTGTTATCAGGGGAAGTCGAGAAGAAAGTCAATCTGTCTATAACTTCCCCCAGTGGTATACAGACGTACTCGTATTATTGTTATCAGGGGAAGTCGAGAAGAAAGTCAATCTGTCTATAACTTCCCCCAGTGGTATACAGACTTACTCGTATTATTGTTATCAGGGGAAGTCGAGAAGAAAGTCAATCTGTCTATAACTTCCCCCAGTGGTATACAGACGTACTCGTATTATTGTTATCAGGGGAAGTCGAGAAGAAAGTCAATCTGTCTATAACTTCCCCCAGTGGTATACAGACTTACTCGTATTATTGTTATCAGGGGAAGTCGAGAAGAAAGTCAATCTGTCTATAACTTCCTCCAGTGGTATACAGACGTACTCGTATTATTGTTATCAGGGGAAGTCGAGAAGAAAGTCAATCTGTCTATAACTTCCCCCAGTGGTATACAGACTTACTCGTATTATTGTTATCAGGGGAAGTCGAGAAGAAAGTCAATCTGTCTATAACTTCCTCCAGTGGTATACAGACTTACTCGTATTATTGTTATCAGGGGAAGTCGAGAAGAAAGTCAATCTGTCTATAACTTCCCCCAGTGGTATACAGACTTACTCGTATTATTGTTATCAGGGGAAGTCGAGAAGAAAGTCAATCTGTCTATAACTTCCTCCAGTGGTATACAGACTTACTCGTATTATTGTTATCAGGGGAAGTCGAGAAGAAAGTCAATCTGTCTATAACTTCCTCCAGTGGTATACAGACTTACTCGTATTATTGTTATCAGGGGAAGTCGAGAAGAAAGTCAATCTGTCTATAACTTCCTCCAGTGGAAAACAGACTTACTCGTATTATTGTTATCAGGGGAAGTCGAGAAGAAAGTCAATCTGTCTATAACTTCCTCCAGTGGTATACAGACTTACTCGTATTATTGTTATCAGGGGAAGTCGAGAAGAAAGTCAATCTGTCTATAACTTCCTCCAGTGGTATACAGACTATGTGCTTAAATGATTCCTTGACTTTTAATTTATCAAATGTTTCCTTTATTATTATTACATGTCAAATTTATGTATTCTGAATGTATACTGCTATATAAACTAAACTAAACTAGTTGTTTCATATTTGGAAAAGGGTGGAATGTTCACAAAGTGATCAACACCATCCTTTCACACTTCCCTCTTGTATTGTTCAGGCAAATATGTTTAACTCCTTGCATGTTGCTGGATGATATTCCTGCCCACGGCAGGACAGTAAATCACTTACCACTGAAATACGTAAAATCTAAGCACACCTATCCAAATATTCACCTAGAAATTGCACCAACCTTTTGACCAGCGATTTCTTTAGTCAAACTTTAACGAATTTTTCATCAAATCTAATCATGGCTGCTTTACAGCAGCCATGACTAGATATGATGAAAAATATTTTAAAAATACTCAGCAGGTTAAGAATGAAATCTGCGGTGTTTGTGGTATAACAGCCATTTTAACTGCACTAGTGAAATGGCAAGAGGACAAAATATTGTTCTGCTGCCATTACTGGCAGTATCAAAAGATATTATCTGCCCACTTGATTTCACCTCATGCTGGATTTAGTGTTTGTATTCCTCATTGGTGAATGTCCAGCGGCTTCCCCAGGGAAAACAGGGTTTTTTTTACTTGCCAAATGAGTATTGCTTGACAGAGTACAGTTCTTGTCCCGAGTGCATTTTAAAGGCGTAAGTACCCAGAAAGCAAAGGAATAAATCTAGTATTTATTCATTTCTTGGTGTTTAAGGTCACATACTTCTGCACAATCATGACCGCAATATGGAGATGAAGTCGTGTTCAGTCAATCGTTTATACCCATTTTAGAGGACTTCCATCACAAGCATTGGTGAATGGGTCCTATTCTACCTGTAAAACACGAGCTTGTTTACCACAGTAAAAAAACCAGTTCAACTTCCCGGGATTCCCACGGGGGATAACTATAGTAGAATGAATTATCAAATATAAATCCTCCAAAGAGAAGTAGATCAATGTTCTTTTCTTTAGTAATAATAATAACACTTTGGCCAGCCGCTGATTTGTCGCGGTTCTCGGACGAGGCGGCCTTGGTTACCCATGTACTCCCAACTGCTTCCCTATTCCCACGCTTCTCCTCTCCTCCCAACACTCGGAGACGAACTGCTTGATGACATCCCTTGCCCCATTCTTCCCAATCTCTCCGATTAGTATATTAACCCTCTCCTTTGAGTCTCCCCCTAACCACATGTCCTTCATTCTCCCATCCTACTTCCCCATTATACGCCCAGTGAATCATATTCTTTTGAAGTCACTCTGTTTTAACCACATAGTAGAATAACATATTTGTTATCACAATGTGTTGATCCAGAAACTTTTATCAAGCTGAGATGGTGTTCATATTAGGTATCGCAGCGAGCCCTGTAAGGCGAGTCACGATTTGTAATAGGAACACCATCGAGGCTTGATACAAATTTCTCAAATAACATAGTGGTGATGACAACTTTATCTTACCATCTCGGAAACCCTCTTGGTGAAAATAACAAATTTATCTTACGATATTTCTCCTTTTCATGCATGCATTTCAACAACCATTCAGCATCTATCTGAATTTTTATGAATGAAGATCATAATGACGTCATAGCATTGTGTTCTTGAGCTGTATTCAGTGTTCCACTTGTACTAAAACAGCCAAAGTTTATAGTAGTGTTTCAGCTGCGTGTTTCTTTGTTTTTATTTTTCAGCTTTAACGCATGATAGTCCTATATAAAAATATCATCATGGCAAAAAATGATTTAGTCAAATTTATTTCGATGAGCTGGGAATTTATTTGTCATGTAATTACTGTGACCTTGACATATGTGATCAGTTTTCGATGAGTGCAGGTAAAAATGCTCTCTTTCTGAGTTGAATGGTCGTAGAAGTTACTGTGTCTAATACAAATCTGTATCAGTCTCGCCGTTTTAACTTGTATCGGAGGGAAATAGATTGATTGCAGGATAACAAAAGAAATATCAGATTGAGAGTACATGGACCAGTGTACCACGTCACCTTTGTACCTTGGCTATCTTCCCCTATGGGAAAGATATGCTAGGATCTTTTTTCCCTGGGGGTGGGGGTAATATCCTAGGATATCTTTACCTCCACCCATGATTTTTTGTTCATTCAATGCCATTTTATGATCAAATGTTGCAAAAAGGATTTTTTTTCTCATTCAAATTCAGGCCAGAAAATAAGCGGTCTAACATTTGCAGAATGAGGTCCCCAGCGGGTGAATTTGATGATGCTATCCCATACAGTAGGCCAATTTATCCTCTGGGTACCTCCTTCTGTTAAGTTTTGAGACCCTGATTCAGATTGAGGTTCACAGAGGGTAAATTTAGTGATGCTACCCTGCTGTGCAGGGTGGCATCACTAAATTTACCCTCTGGGGACCTCATTTTGCAGATGTCAGTCTGCTTATTTTCTGGATTGTATGTGCAGGCATACACGATCTAAAGAGTTTTCGAAAAACTTTCACCAGTTTGTGATATGGTGATTGCTTACATGACATTGTTAATCCTGGTCCAAATGACATTATTTCGCTGAGGTGGTGTTTTTTTTAAAACATAAATACATGAAATTGATGACAAAAAAGTATGTCTTAAAATATGCACTTTAACTAGCATTGAATAAAGAAGAAAAAAAAATGGGTGGGTGGGGGAGATTCGGGGTGGGAATCCTAGGATACCTTTCCTGGGGAGGGATTGGGAGATGGCCAGTTACACTGGTTTTAAGGCTTTCAAGCATGAAAGACTAAGGCTGAAAATGTTCAGGAAAATCATTTGTATGTCGGGGTGATCTCCTCACTTGCTAAGCCCGAATCATTATGAAATAAGAATTTCACATTCTGATGGTTTATGAAAATTTAATGTCCACATCATGAAACAACATACATTAAATCAACACAAAAGTTGCAAATATAATTCATAATCTGTGTATGAGAAATATATAAATAATTTAAGACAACAATAGTAAGCTATGAATGGAATGTCGGCTTTTAACTCCTTGCAAACAGCTGGCAGATATTCCCGGCCAAGACAGCAAATTTCTTGTCAGCAGAATGAGAATAATTTAGGCACCTTTGACCAAGAAGGGACTGAACTAAATAGCAAGTTCCAGTAATGCCAAGTAATTCCGACTAATTCGGTCAAGTTTTTTCAGAAAGTACATCACACCAAAGCTACATATGAAATCAGAAAAAAAGATCGTGCGGGAGATGCGGCATGTAGAGTGTGCTAATGGAATTGTTGACAGTTTATATGCCAAATCCCATGTTTTAACCCTTTACCTAACATGAAAAGCAGGCGACACTTGCAAAAAAAAATTCTTGAATAACTAATATTTTTCATTTTTTTCTCAAAAACATAGGTTATGACCCCTCGTTGGAACGAGCTCGTCGAGCTCATTCCAACGAGGGGTCATTACCTATGTTTTTGAGACAAAAAATGAAAAAATAATGAAAATTAATTGGCGATTTTTGAGAATAGCGCTGGCCGGTTTTGGCCGTTACGTTGGGTAAAGGGTTAACGGAATTTAGAAACATTCTATAGCTCCCATCTAGACATCATACCAAAGATACACATGGAATTCAAAAATATCGGGGTGGGGGTGGGTGGGGGAGGGGGAGAGATGCGGCCTGTAGAGTGTGCTGTTGGGAATTGTTGACAATTTAAGTGGCAATTCCAAGATGGCGATGGGCAGCCATGTTTTTCAACAAAATTCAGAAAATTTCGATACTTCCCATCTAGACATCCCAGCAAAGCTATACATGAAGCTCGAAAAAGATCGGTTGAGAGATGCGGTTTGTAGGTTGTGCTAATGGAATTGTTGACAATTTAGGTCCAAATCCAAGAAGGCCACGTTTTTTAAAGAAACTCGGAAAAATTCGACAACTCCCTTCTAGGCATCACACCAAAGCTACATATGTAATTTGAAAAAGATCGGGTGAGAAATGCGGCCTGTAGGGTGAGCCAATTGAATTGTTGACAATTTATATGCCAAAACTGAGATGACATCCCAGCAAAGCTACACATGAAGCTCGAAAAAGATCGGGTGAGAGATGCGGTTTGTAGGTTGTGCTAATGGAATTGTTGAAAATTTCGGTCCAAATCCAAGAAGGCCACGTTTTTTAAAGAAACTCGGAAAAATTCGACAGCTCCCATCCAGACATCACACCAAAGCTACATATGAAGTTTGAAAAAGATTGGGTGAGAGATGCAGCCTGTGTGGTGTGCTAATGGAATTACTGACAATTTATATGCCAAATCTGAGATGACCGCTAGCAGCAATGTTTTTCAATGCAATTCGGAACAATTTGATAGCTCCCATCTAGACATTGCTCCAAAGGCACGAATGAAATTTGGAAGCGATCAGATGAGAGCTGCGGCTTGTAGGGGGTGCTAAAGGAATTGTGGACGGACAGGGGTACGGGCGGGTGGGGGGGGGGGGGGGGGAACAGACGGACGTTCTTAAAAATGGGAGATGTGGGCTTAATTTTTTACGGAAAAATTGATCATTTTAATTCGTTCGGACAACGGTTAAAACCTCATTTTTTTGGAAAACTTTCGGTTGGGGGGGGGGGGGGGGGTTATAGACATGGTTACATCCCCCAACGTAATGCCTGATAGTAACTAATGCTAACCCCAACCCTGAACTGGCCCTAACACTTCATATAAATCTTCCAAAATCGCTATTTGCGTCATATCTTAGTAATTAAGCTCATACTATATCAAATAAGCTCACAATATTTCGGTAAGCTAGCTCAAAAATGCTTGTCCGGACAAAAAAAAACAAACAAACTCGTAACTCCTGTATTATAGCGCGGACGGACGTACATTGTGTCATACGGAGGGACGACGAATCGCAACCCATCCAAATAGCTCATAATTGACGTTGTCAAGTTGAACTAAAAATGGTTTATTCAATTGTTTTTTCAGGAAACGCCCTTTTTTAAAACCCCCCAAAAATTTTTCATAATTTAAAAAAAGCAGGCTAATACTGATACGTTTTTCGATGTTTATTATGATTATTATTTATTGGGGTTTAACCCTTTACCCAACGAATCGGCCGCATCCGCCCGCGTAATATGCAAATTCAGCAGTAGAAAAACTATTATTTTTCAAAAAAACATATCATGTGACCCCTCGTTGGAACGAGCTCGTTCCAACGAGGGGTCACATGATATGGTTTTGTTGAAAATTTTTGAAAAATTTGAAAAAATGCTATTTAAAATAATAAATTTTGATATCGTCTGCGTTGGGTGAATGGTTAAGATCACTTTTAGCATCTATGGCTAGATCATGACTGCAGCGGGTATGAAGTCAAGTACAGCCAATTGTTAATACCTACGCTACCCACTTTAGAAGACTTGATCAAGCAGGTGATGTCGACCGGATCATACTTTACCAGAACAGAACATGTTTAGCACAGTAAATACACAGAAAGACACACGCGTGTCAATAGGTTAATCAATATGGCACGAGTGTCAGCATGGAAGGATAAAACGAGAGGCCACAGGTATCAGCTCTATGACCACAAGGCCACAGTACTCTTTAACCCTTTACCTAACACGAAAAGCAGACAGCACAAAAACATAGGTTATGACCCCTCTTTGGAAAGAGCTCGTTCCAAAAAGGGCGCATAACCTATGTTTTGGAGACAAAAAATGAAAAAATAATTAGTGATTTTTTGTGAATAGCGCTGGCTGGTTTGGTTACGTTGTGTAAAGGGTTAAAATACTGAACTTCCTAACACTTTTAATTAACCACATTCATCAAAAGAGAACAGAAATGGCGTCACTCAAAATGTGGACAGCTAGCACTGGTTTTCCAAACCTTTCCAATCCTGCCAACCTCCTTCTCCTCCCCCACCCACCCAAAACATTTGTTCCAAGAATTGTAACCCTTAAAGGCATATTTCCGACTTTTCCAACCTCAAAACAGATGCTCTTAATATGCCATCCGGAGGTTCAGATTGATTGAATAATTGTGAAATGTGCAACCTTAAATATTTTGTGTGGTGACGTCGAACGCTAACATATGCTACTGGAGCCATAAACATAGAAAAACTATGTGAACTCTCGTCCAATGAAGTCTTATGGAACCTATTTTTCGCAGGTTTTCAGGGAAAATTCCAGTATTCAAGGACTTCCTTGAAAATTCCAACATTCAAGGACTTGACAATGTATTTCTAAATCCAATGAATTTCAAGGCATTAAAGGAGCAACGTGAATTGTTTCAATTCATCCAATAAACAGTTGTGAACATTAAGTACAGTGGCTTCCTGCAGCTGCTTCAAAAGGTTAATATCATTCCATTAAAACTCTACAATTTCTTCAACAACAAACAATCATACATTCACAAATCAATAAAACAGATTTACTTCATATTTTAATATTATACATATAAATACAATATCACAAATTTAAGTTTTATCACAAAATTTGAGAACTGAGCAAATAAAAATATTATGCAGATTATGCTCAATTAGTAAGTTAGAGACAGACAGTTGCAACATTTAATCCAAAATGCATTCTCAAAATTCTAATCCCCCCTCCCCGAACAAACATTTCAGAAGTAAGTGGGCATGGGTCAAAAAGATTCTATTTATGAAGAGCCTCTCTGTTTGAAATCAGTACCAGACATGGTTACCGAAACATGAACACAAAAGTTTTCCTGGAAAATTCATTTTCTTAATATGATCAAACTGGAGGCTAAAGTGAGCCTAAACTGCTCACCTGGCTGAAGTTGTCAAAAGAGATGAGTGTGTCACCAAGTTATGGAGAGCAAGAGCAACTTTTTGATTTGCCATGATACAACCGAAGTAATTTTTTGGCCAACCATTTCTGCTAATCCTTGGAAAGCTTCTCAGGCAAAAACAAAGCAGTTCTGTGAATTCTTATAAAGAGTCTGTATGAATTGTTTTTTTTGTTTTTTACTTCTGTGATTCTCTCTACCCTACCAAAAATATTTTTCAGGCATAAATCAAGTACTTATGACCCAATCAAGTACTACATCACAAATTTGGTGCAAATCTGGAAATAGAAATTTTGGGTGGAGCCCTGAGTTCCTTTGAACAAACTTGAATATGCAACACTACAGAAAGTTCCATACAAGCCAGAAAATAAGCAGACTGTCATCTGCAAAATGAGGTCCCCAGAGGGTGAATTTAATGATGCTACCCTGCATAGCAGGGTAGCATCACTAAATTTACCCTCTGTGAATCTCAATCTGAATAAGGGTTTCAAAGCTAAACAGAAAGAGGTACCCAGAGGATAAATTGGCCCACTGTATGGGATAGCATTATCAAATTCACCCTCTGGGGACCTCATTCTGCAAATGTCAGTCTGCTCATTTTCAGGCCTGGTTACATACAATAAATCTAGTCATTATTGCAAGTGGTTTATGAGAAGATGATTTTCAATGCATTTTAGACCTTTGGGGCATTAACTCCAGCTGCAGGGGGAGTAGCAACTTTTTGTAAAAAAAAAAAATCCGAGGAGTAGACTCCATCAAAATGTTTTGTATCAAATTTGTTCAGATTGGACACAAAGGTTCTTCAGAAGAATACTTAGTTGATGGAGCACAAGAAGGATAATGACTCAACATTTTCCCACTATCAACAGTGTTAAAATAGGTACCCCCATATGGCACCCCATGACAAAACTGAAAGCCATTTTTTTTGGTCCAACTGATTCAACTGCGCCCCGAGGAAGCTACATAGCAAAAAACAATATTCAGGTCCCTACAGTTTTTGAAACATGAGCGTTTGAATTTTTGTCTATTTTTAGCACCTGATGTTTCCATGGGGCTGTGTGAAAACTTTTTTTTTTTTTCAAGCATCAATCAAGTACTCATGACCCAATTAAACTGTGGCAAATTTGGTTCAAATCAGCCCATCAGTTCCTGAAAAAGAAATTTTGGGTGGAGCCCAAAATGGGCATCCTCACACAGACCCCTAATACAGACCTAAAAACCTGCCTTGAACAAACTTTAATCTTCACTACCAAAGGAAGTTACATACCAAATATCATAGCATTCTCTCTAGTGGTTCATGAGAAGATGATTTTTAAAGATTTTTAGGCATTTTGGGCATTAACCCCAACCCAAAGAGGCAGTAGCTTCATTTGAACAAAGTTGAAAGAGTATACTCCAAAGCAAGCCAGAAAATAAGCTGACTGACATCTGAAAAATGAAGTCCCCAGAGGGTGAATTTAGTGATGCTACCCTGCACAGCAGGGTAGCATCACTAAATTTACCCTCTGTGAACCTCAATCAGAAACAGAGTCTCAAAACTAAACAGAAGGAGGTACCCCGAGGATAAATTGGTCCACTGTATGGGATAGCATCATCAAATTCACCCTCTGGGGACCTCATTCTGCAAATGTCAGACTGCTCATTTTCTGGCCTGCTCCAAAGATGGTCTGTGTCATATATGTTTGAATTTGGCCCAGTGGTTTTGAAGAAGACAAGTTTCAAAAGTTAATAGACGCTGGACGCCAAGTGATGGCAATAGCTCCCAATGACTTTCAGTCAGATGAGCTAATAAAAAATAGGACCGATATCATTCTTCTCCATCCATGACCATTTTCCGATGAGAAAAATTGATTTTAAGCAAATAGAGAAAGGGCGGTATTGGAGTTTTTAGTTTGGTATCGGTTTTGGTATTTTAGGGGCAGGAGGTATACTACAGTAACGGTTTAGTATTTGGTATCTGATGTTATAGCCCCCATATTATATTGAGATTGATATATCCTTAAGTTGATAATTATGTGAGAAAATTTTTTTTTTATTTCTGCATTTTCTGACTGGTCTGACTCTTTTGCACTCAGTGACCTTGTTTACATCTTTGTTACACTGATATATTGTACATATAGCTGTTGATTGTTTAATTGTTTAAATAGGTCAATGACCTTGTTTACTTGAACTTTAACAGAATTCCCCAGAAACTAATAGAACATTGCAGAAACTTCCTCTTCTGGGACATTCTATCTGGTTACTATATAAAGGTTTGTCAACAGAAAAAAAAAAACTCATTTTAGAAAACCATTTCAGAAAGACTAACTTCAATTGTTTCCATTGGAGATTATTATTGTTTCAGAGCAGTGCATTTATTATAGAAGCAGTGCTTCTTTGTGATTTTGGAAGATTGATTCCAAAAGAGAATTTTGAAGAGAATATATTCGTCTTGGAAAAGAGAATTAAAACTTTCTGTGAAATAGAATAATATTATTTTGTGAAAAGCCAGGATTCTACTGGATTATTTGGAAATTACCTGTGGCGCCAATACTTCTTGGATTTTTACTCCATTTGAATTTTGCGGAGAATTTTATTATATTTTATTGGAGACTGCTGAAATTTCTAAGTGAAAATTTTATTATAAATCTACGGGATACTGTTTCTGAAGAGACATTCTTGGATTTAATACTACATCTACCAGCTGGTAACTTTCTTCAGAAGATACTTCACCACTGGATTACTGGATTCTGTCAAACTGTACTTTGGACTAATTCTATAATTGATAAGTACCATTGTTTTTTTTATTTTCTGTAACCCAATTAGTGTAAAAGATCTTTGTATCATTTTTTTTTATATCAATTTTTTTTAATTAAATTTCAGAATAGTTAAATTCATAGTTTTGTTGCTGATTCTCAGATTTCTTTCTGTTACCAATATCATTAATAATTTCACACCATAACACTGAATTGACCGAGATTTGCTGGTAGCACCAAAGAAGAATTCACAACATGAAAATGCAGAATAAAATGTTCTTGTATTATTCTATCACAGCAGCACCACAAATGTCAAAGCCAATCAGGCTTGAAAATAAGCAGTCTGACATTTGCAAAATGAGGTCCCCAGAGGGTGAATTTGATGATGCTATCCCATACAGTGAGCCAATTTATCCTCTGGGTACCTCTTTCTGTTTAGTTTTGAGATCCTGATTGAGATTGAGGTTCACAGAGGGTAAATTTAGTGATGCTACCCTGCTGTTCAGGGTAGCATCACTAAATTCACCCACTGGGGACCTCATTTTGCAGATGAGAGTTTGCTTATTTTCTGGCTTGAAGCCAATCAGCTCAATATTGGCTCTCTTTTGCCTTGCCCCCTCCCCGATTGTCCACCCACCCCTAAGAATGCTGTATACCAAATATCAAAAGATTCTGACTGGTGGTTCTGGGGAAATTTTTTTTTAACCCTTTACCCAACATAACAGCCAAATTTGGCCAGCGCGATTCACAAAAAAATTTTGATTATTTTTCATTTTTTGTCTCAAAAAATAGGTTATGACCCCTCTTTGGAATGAGTTCATCGAGCTCATTCCAATGAGGGGTCATAACCTATGTTTTTGAGACAAAATGAAAAACAAATTAGTTATTCCAAAAATTTTTTGCAAGTGTCGTCTGCTTTTCATGTTTGGTAAAGGGTTAAAGGATATTTCCCATATTGTACTAAGATAGATTTCAAGTACCCATGGGGTGCCTCAAATATAAACCCAAGGATGTGATTTGAACAAACTTGGATCTGACCTCCCTGAGGATGTTGTATACCAAATATCATAAGATTCTAACTGGTGGATATGAAGAAGATTTTTAAAGATTATTCTTCACATTGCACAAAGTCAAAATTGTTGCTCCAACAGGAAGCCCTACTATTAATCAAGAGACTTGATTTGAACAAACTTGAATCTGACCTCCTCAAGGATGGTATATACCAAATAACAAAAATTTCTGAAATTAGATTTTTATGGAATATTCTCAGTATTGTACTAAGTTGAAAGCCCAAACATTAACGGAGAGACTTAATTTAAACAAACAGGAATCTGCCCCTCTGTAGGATGCTGTATGCCATATATCAAAAGACTCTCATTGGTGGTTCTAGAGAAGATTTTAAAGAATATTTCCCATATTGCACCGAGTTAAAAATTCCGGCTCCTATAGGGAGCCTAAATATCAACCCAAGGACTTGATTTGAACAAACTTGGATCTGACTTCCCAAGGATGCTGCACAGAAATTATCAAAAGATTCTGACTGGCGGATCTGAAGAAGATTTTTTAAAGATTATTCCTCAAATTGCACTAAGTTAAAATTCAGGCTCCTCGAAGGCGCTTTGAAGGCCTGTGATTTGACAGTGAACGTCTCGAAAGAAGGAAAAATATTTTACTGTTCATTTTCCGAGATTTTGGGCCAAAACTGATTCCATTCCATAAGGCGGGGAACTACACCTAAATTCCAGGATTTTATTGGTCGAGTTAACATATCTGGTCGCGATATATATCATAACCAATGAGAGACTTACATGCCAATAAATAAACCAAGAAACCAGCAAAGATAAAAATACAACAATCATCAGTTTTGAAATAAGTGTTTGCATTAAATAAGTATGGTTAGGACTCATAAAGTAGATTTTCTGTTTCTCAGGCCATTTTTTTGTAAAACAGCATGCAGCCGGACATTTTTTTAATTTTTTCTTTTTGTAATTATTTCTTTGCAATAAAAAGTTCATGTTCTTGGTTGTTTTATGTCTTAGGCCTCATAATCTACAGTGCAGAACAGCATGGGTGGTGGTGTATTTCGTCCCTTGAGTGCAAGAAGGCTTTGCAATGATCAAGCATTGCAAATTTAGCATTGCAAAGCCTTCTTGCACTCAAGTGAAAAATTTATCAATATTATTAACTTGGGTAAAATATCAGACATAAGGCCTAAAAAAATAAAAAATCTGTTTCTCAGGCCCTCCCGCATGGTCCTTTTGGCTGCTGCATGCTCTCTTTCTATAACCAATTTAAACTTTAAAAAAATCAAAATTAAATGGTTTATGTCTGATATTTTACCCAAGTTAAAACAATTGATGAATTTGTCCCTTGAGTGCAAGAAGGCTTTGCAATGCTTTAGCATTGCAAAGCCTTCTTGCACTCAAGGGATGAAATACATCACCACCCATGCTATTCTGTAGATTATGAGGCCTAAAACTTGAACCAAGAACATGAACTTTTGATGGTTAAGAAAGAATTACTGAAATAAAAAATAAAAGAAAAAATCGCTCGCCCGCATGGAATTTCACAAATAATGGCCTGAGAAACAGAAGATCTACTTTGTGTGGCCTAAACCATTTAATTTTTATTTTTTGAAGTTTGCATTGGTTATAAAAAGGGAGCATGCTCTAGCCAAAAGTACCATGGGGGAGGGACTGAGAAAAATATTTTTAACTTTTTTAGGCCTTTGTAAAAATATTTTTACACTGAAAATTATGATAAGAAAAATCCTATTTTTTTAAATCAATACTGAGCTATTTGTGCTTTGGTGCAAGATAACAAATCGATTCACTGACCCAACCCATCCATGAACAATGTCCTCTCAGAATCATCTCAACACAGTCTTACCAACAATTAGTACCCAAAATAGGGAGTACCTAAATGATTTAATAATCAGATACCCCGAACAAAAAATGCTAGAATAAAATCTTATAACAAAAACGCAAATGTATTTTACAAGAAAAGAAGAATAATATTCTAGAACACATCAGTATAATGTACCCTGCTCTACTAAAACTGTTATCAAGATAAAATACATGTCAATAAACTCGTTTTTGTTTTTAAGTGCTTTCCATAGTTTCATCAAATATCATCACATGATTCTACACTCTTTGTCGGTGCAAACCAGCAGGAAGTCTTTTAAAAGTTTCCTGAATCCTGTTTATCAATTTTTAACTGGCCGAGTGCTGGAAGCCACTATCATGGCTTTACTGAAAACCCTACAGTGTTAGGTGTTGCTATTTTTTCGAAAATAATAGAAAGTGTATTGAAAGAATATATTTTGTTTTCCGTTATTGGTGAGTGCCAATGGGCACTCTCCAATAAATGAAAACAAAATATTTAAAATAAAAAAAATTAGAGCAAAAATCCCGACTGGAAAAATTATTTGGGTGTAACACATCCTAAACCCCTCATAGCGACCGACGAAATACAGTTTAAACAAGAATTTGTTCGGACGGAAAGACGTACAGATGGATGAACGGACGTACGGACGGATGGATGGACGTACAGGGCGATTCCTATATAGCCCCCACTTCTTAGAAGCGGGGGTATAATTAGAAGTCCTGTCATGAAATATGAAAAGCAGACGACACTTGCAAAAAAAAATTCTTGAATAGTTATTATTTTCATTTTTTGTCTCAAAAACATAGGTTATGACCCCCTCATTGGAACGAGCCTGAGCTTGTTCCAATGAGGGGTCAAAACCTATACCTATGTTTTAGAGACAGAAAATGAAAAAATAATGAAAATTAATTGGCGATTTTTGAGAATAGCACTGGCTGTTACGTTAGGTATTATCGTTAATAATGAAAAGGTGAGGGATTATATTGTAAAACACAATGCGCACTCGTGTTTGTACAACGTCCCTCACCTCTCATGAATTATTTCACATAACCAGTCCAGTCAAGCGATTACTCTCTATATATTCATCTAATTTCGGCAAAACAGATTCAAGTGAAAAATGTGCCTAAAATATGTGAAACTGTATGATATGTCAATATACAGTTAAAACTAGAAGTCCGGTCATGAAATGCACACAAATAGCACGCTGATCTGTGCGTTGATCTATGCGTTATGACCATAGTAAAGCTATCAAATTTTGTACATATGGCCTGTGCACAAGCAATGTTTCAGCCAATGGACCTCTTTGAGTGAACTTTTCCAGAGAAAAAAAATGTCATGTTTTAAAAGATCATTTGAAAAAAACTTAGCACTCTACCAGTTAACCCCTTAACTGGTAGAGTGCTGAATTATTTTTGGTCATTAAAATTTGTTTGTGTGTCTTTGCCTTGTTACAATTCATGAGAGAGTGCCAAAAGGCACTCTCTCATGAATTGTAACAAGGTAAATTCTAACAGACAAAATTATTTACTTCCAAAGGTAATATGAAGCTCATCCACCAAAAATGATGCCTTTAAGTTGCAGCACCTACACTTCAGAATAAAGCCCAAAAATGGGCTTTCAGCACTCTACCAGTTAAATAACGCACATAATATCAAAACTTATTATTCAAATTATTTTTTCACAAAATTTCAAGATACCATATCATGTGACAGCTTATTGGAATGAGCTCAAAGAGCTCATTCCAATGAGGGGTCACAAGATATGGTTTTGTTGAAATTGTTTTGAAAATAATTTTTTTCAACTGCTCAATTAGTAAATTACAGAGACTTCATTCTCATAATGAAGAGATCCAGTTTTTAATGGCATCTGTTTTCACAATCATTTGTCATCTATTACTTATTTATTTATTGGTGTTTAAGGTCACATACTTATGCACAATGGCTAATCATGACTGTGACAGTTTTACAGGTTGGAGGAAGCAGGAGAACCCGGAAAGAACCACTGAGCATCGACAAGCAGCCATCAGCTCAACATTCAAACTCTTTTCAAGGTCTGCTCAAGCAGGGTTACAGCGGCTGAAGACGCGCAGTACACCTTAGTACACAGCACCATCGTGCCCCCATGTTGGCAAAGGATAAAGTGCTTTGCCCAAGGACACAACATGCATTGGCCACTGATCCTATTTTACCAGTACACAAGAACTTGTCCAGCCAAATAAATAAGCACTGCTCAACTTTCTGTAATTCCCATAGGGAAATATTTTATTATTATTTATCTATTAACAACACATTTGACAGCATGGATGTCCTTGTGTATGACAGTTTTTATGGGTGGATGAATCCGGTGCACCCGAAGTGAACCACAGGGCACCAGCAAGTCACTTTCAGACTCAACAACATACTAACTCTGCACATGCAGGGTTAGCATTGATTGAAGGCAAGTGTGCCATTGATGTGCAGTATGCCTTAGTACACAGTTCTACAATGCATCCTTATGGGCAATCAATATTAAGTGCTTTCCCAAGGACACAACAGAGCTATTCTTATTCAGTATCGAACCACAGACCTTTCAGTTTGAAGGTTCAAGGTTCTAACCACTGAGCCACGGTATTCCATCCGTAAGGGAAAATTTATTTGATATTTTACATTTACAAAAATCAATGGGAGTACAAGCTCCCATGTTAAGTCAACAAAACAGAATTTATCTATTAAAAACTACTGACTAACCCAGCTGAATGACCTGAGATATAACATTTCAACACAACAACAAATCAAACAATGCAATGGAAAAACACTTTGTACAAATTTCAAAGTTTTCTTGATAATACATCCATTTCTGACATACTGTACGTCAACAACAAACAAATCTAAACTACACTTATATAATTTACTAAAGTCAGTGAAACCAGAGCTCTCAGTTGAAGTTTGTGCTCTCACATTTCAGTCTTACTTTAACCTGTTCAACCCAAGAGGCTGCTTTTTCGATACGGGTACATCATACTTTCATTAACTGGTAGAGTGCTGGAAGCCCATATTTGGGCTTTATTCTGAGGTGCAGGTCCTGCAACTTAAAGGCTTCAAATTCAGCGGCTGTGCTTCATATTATCTTTAAAGTGATATTATTTGGTCTATTAAGATTTGCCTTGTTACAATTTATAGGAGAGTGCCCACAGGCACTCTCCTATAAATTGTAACAAGGCAAAGACATGTTAACAATTTTTGGTGGTCAACAATAATTTAGCACTCTCCCGGTTAAATAGAATGGCTGCTAAGTTAAAAGTGTGGGGTAGCTGCAAGACTGCACATTGAAAATATTAATTGTCTACCCCCAAATAATAAATATGGACTCTTTCAATTGCTTCTATTGAACTGACATGGAAGAAACCACGAGGGTTCAAAAGGTTCACAACCCAGTCCCCAATTTCTTGACTTTTTACTACAACAGAACAGGTGCAACATCATGTCATCTCTAGGTAAACCTGCAACTACAAAACCACAGAACGCAGACTGTCAGAAAAGCAAATATCTGTAAAAAATCTCCTGTCCTTAACTGGTAGCGTGCTGATTTTTTTTTTTTGGTCGTCAAAATTTGTTCACATATCTTTGCCTTGTTACAATTTATGGGAGAGTGCCTGTAGGCACTCTCCCAAAAATTGTAACAAGACAACTCCTTGCAGACTAAATCATATCACTTCACCATACAAGATAATATGAATCAGATCCACTGAGTGCGAATCCTTCAAGTTGTTGCAGTACTTTCACCTCAGAATAAAACCCAAATATGGGCTCCAAGCACTCTGTCAGTTAAAGGGTTGACTGATAGAGTGCTGACAGCCCATATTTGTACAGACACAACTTTAAAAAGGCCTTGTGGATGTGTTTCATATTATCTTTTAACTGAAATTATTCAGTGTGTAAGGACTTGCCTTGTTATAATTTATAGGAGAATGCCTGAAGACACTCTTCCATAAATTGGTACAAGGCAAAGACATACGAACAAACTTCTGTCAACAAAAATATTTTACCACTCTACCAGTTGACAGTCTTATCTCTGTTCCCATTAACTTTTTATTTATTTACTGGTGTTTAAGGTCATATATTTCAGCACAATGGCTAATTGTGACCGCAACATAGATAAAAAGTTAAGCCCAGTCAATCGTTTATTCCCATGTTCTGTTGCCCATTTTTGAGGCAGTGGTCACTGGGTCCTATTTTACTCATAAACCAGAGCATCTTACCACGGTAAACAAGCACTGTTTCACGTCCCAGGGTTCCCACAAGCCAGTCATTTATACCCATGTTGCCCTTTTTAGAGAGCTTCCACCACAGGCATTAATTACCAGATCCTATTTTACCAGTAAAACAGAATTTGTTTACCACAGTAAACAAGCACTGCTTCACTTCCTAAGGTTTCCACTGAGAGGCAGATTAAAATACTTTTTATTCAATTAACAAGAGTTTATTCAACACCCCATGTGCTATTAACAAGTCAAATTTGTACAAATAAGCATGCTGAACAGTTTGGAGTAAGGAAGTTACAAGCAATTAACAGGATTAAGCAAATTAGAGATATCTAATTGGCTGTATCTCAAAACCTCGAAAAAATGAAAATCTGTACCGGTGTGTTTACTCAAGAGAACAATAGGCTTTATGCTATAGTTTATATGTATATGTAATTAGCATCAGGTATTTTGTGAGAAGGATCTATAACCGTGGGGAATAACCATGGGTAATTCTCATTGATGTTTGAATGATTTGTAAAGCTTGAGAAGCACGTCTTTGTTTGCTCCCCAGTTTTTTCCTCTGATTATCGTCAGGAAAGCTTGAGAAGCACGTCTTTGTTTGCTCCCCAGTTTTTTCCTCTGATTGTCGTCAGAAAATTGATATAGATACCAATGACTTCCAAGTATATTCAGAACGTGGGGGTGTATTATCACTAAATCACCTGCAGACTGGTGATTCCACCCAAGCAATAATTGCAAATTTATTGCTAAGCATAACAAGCACAAGCAATGTTCCAGCCAATGGGCCTCCGGGTTGTACCCGGAGGTCCATTGGCTGAAACATTGCTTGTATTTTTTGTCCACATGTACAAAATTTGAAAGTGATAAGCTGAGTGATAACTCTGCTGCCCGGGTAATTTAGTAACAATCCACTCTACACACACTGTATATATTTTACACAACTCAGTAAACTCTGTTCACCGAACATATAAAATCCACCTCTGTATCTCGGATTGATCTCTGAACGCTGAAACATCTCATGAGTGACCACTAATTAGATATAAACTATAATTACTATCAAAACAAACTTACCGAGGTGTGAATTTTATTTTTTCGACGTTTTGAGACCACCCCATCTAATTAGGTAAGTGCTTGGACGGAGTATGTAGACTTGATCCATTAAAAATAAATTTGATAGAAATATTTTTAAACAAAGTACATAAATAAATAGATTGTACAACAGCCCTTTTCTGAATATATACATATATATCATAAAATATTAGGAGTATTAAATCAGTGAAGAATCTGTATTTGTTCTAAACCCTCAAAGACACACTCTCAAATTTTACAAAATTTAAGGGTTTAGAATAAAAAAACAACAGCAGTAGTAGTCATATAAAAGTATTTACAAAAGTCTGTAATCTGATTGACTGTCATCCTGAAAAGCTGCAGGATAAATGCTAGAAACTTCCAAGTTTTTTTCACTGATAATACAGTGGAACCCTGTTAAATGAATAGCCCTTTTGCCAATGAAAATTATTCAGTTAACAGGAGTATTCAGTTAACAGGGATTGTGTCACTTTCCTGTATTCTAGAGATAAACTTGACATTTATTCTATTTACTCTGCAGTCTGCAATGACATCCCAAACTGCAATTATTGAAAGATACACCGTTTAAACGAAACCCTTTAGGCCCCACAAAGTAGATCTTCTGTTTCTCAGGCCATTATTTGTAAAATTGCATGCGGGCGAGCGGTTTTTTGTTTTATTTTTTATTTCACTAATTACCTCTTTGCCATCAAAAGTTCATGTTCTTGGTTCAAGTTTTAGGCCTCATAATCTACTGAATAGCATGGGTGGTGGTGTATTTTATCCCTTGAGTGCAAGAAGGCTTTGCAATGCTAAAGAATTGCAAAGCCTTCTTGCACTCAAGGGACAAATTCATCAAATTTTTTAACTTGGGTAAAATATCAGACATAAACCATTTAATTTTTATTTTTTTTAAGTTTAAATTGGTTATAAAAAGAGAGCATGCGGTGGCCAAAAGGACCATGCGGGAGGGCCTGAGAAACAGATTTTTAATTTTTTTAGGCCTTAATACTGATTAATGAGTGATGGTTAATACTACAGAGAACAGGGAATGGTGAAATGACAAGGCTCAGTGTTTTTAAAATGACGTTACACAATCATGCGAAAAACAAAGGCCATGGAATATTACAAGTAACTATGAATCTATGATTAGACATGTCAAAGGTTAATAATGTGTTAATTCATCTCATTACACAATACAATTTTAATCCGACTTAGACCACTTTAAAAATGAACGATGATCAAATAAAAATAACTAGAGGTACTGTGAGCAAGCTCACAAAGTGATACCCCCTGCGCCTCAGTTGTAGCCTTTTTGGTACATTAAAATATATAAGTTTGATTATCTCCCTTTGAAATTGTCAGAACAGAATTATATTGCTTCATGCACATCTTCATATGGTGGAGTTCTTCCATTGTGTAAAGTTTCATGAAAATTCTTCAAACGGTTTAGGAGGAGTTGCGCTTATAAGGATGGACAGACAGACAGACAGACAGACAGACGGACGGACAGGGTGATTCCTATATAACTCCCATACATTGTTTGAGGGGGGTATAAAAACCATCAACTACCACAACAGTGGACTGTTAGTTGAATAGTAAAATAATCGCAACAGCCCTACTAGCAAAGACTACAATCCAGATGCAAATGTCCCGACTGGAAAATTATTGGGGAGGAATTAAAACATTGCAATGCACCTAATAAATGCACTAGATACTGTTTTTAAGTGGGTACCAGAATTTTTTCATTCATTACTGCAATGAAACGTAAGTTTCACTCGTGTCTTTTAGCTGAGCATAACTCTGGCAAGAAATGTTGGTCCAAACCCTGATTTGAGATTGACCTGTATTTTATGTTGATACACCAACATACCAAATTTTATTTGAATCAGTCAACAACAACTAAAGTTATCAATGGAAACCAAAAAAAAAGAATTTTCGTAGTTGAAAAAGGGGCATAACTCTGGCAAAAATTGTCTGACCATCCCCTCATTTGAACTTGACCTGTATTTTATGTTGATACACCTACATATCAAATTAAATTTGATTTGGTCAACTATAGCTAAAGTTATCATTGGGAAACCAAAGTGGGATGGATGGACAGACGGACGATTGGACGTACACCGGCTATTTTAATGGTCCCAAAAGAAATTGGGGGGGGGGGGGGGGGGGGACAACTAGGACCTCTGCTCATTACCCCATAGGGAAGTGGGAGGAGGGGGTATTGACTGGAGAGTCCTAGGTAGGACTATCCTTTCAGAAACTCTAGTATATATAACTATACCATGATGATTACTCACTTCATCAGCATTATTTTTATTTCGTAAATATTCAAAGCTTTTCAAGGCTTCCTGATACATTTTCCGGGACTTCAAGTCCTTGATTGACTCATATTCACATTCAAGACTGTTCCTTGAATCCAAGGCCCTGTAGGGACCATATACAGGACTCCAGATATCAGTTCCCAGGTCCAATCATACTCTTCTAGTGAAGAATTTGCCTACCAGAGTAAACAAGCATTACTCCACTTTCTGGAATCTGAACGAGGCAAAACATCTCCCTGTAAGGGATCTACAAGAACTGATAATAATGATCTTGCAATCAACATGTATTTCGTCTGTATGAACTCCGCAACTTATGTGTATCCCACCCCCTGATACAGATGTTTGTATCAGGGGGTCAAGTTAACGATCAAAGACGCTGCACTGTTAACTTGTTTCTGCTGATGTCGCATTTCATTGAGTCATCACTTAACACATGGGATGTGTGTCATGACCAGCAATCAAGGGGAAGATCAGATCAATCGATGAGATTAGGCTGATCTTGAGTTTGTTACTGCTTGTATGAGATTGTTATTCAAATGTAAATACAAACAATTTGGATCCAGTGGTGTTCCATGTAACCATCGGTATGGACCGATGTTCTAACACCTCTACCGATCATCAACCGATGTCTTAAAATCAGCCAATGTCAGATACGATTACCAAACATCGGTTAATCACTATAAATTGTATGCTTTTATTATTTTAACCCTTTACCTAACCCGAAAAGCAGACGACACTTCCAAACAAAATTCCTGAATAACTATTTTTTTCATTTTTTGCCTCAAAAACATAGGTTATGACCCATCGTTGGAACGAGCTTGAAGAGCTCGTTCCAAAGAGGGGTCATAACCTATGTTTTTAAAACAGAAAATGAAACAATAATAAAAATTGATTGGCAAATTTTGTGAATATCATTGGCCGGTTTTGGCCATAACGTTGGGTAAAGGGCTAATGACACTTTTGACAGCCAGGGTCACATTGTGTCGTGGACAGTGGGTAAAAGGTTAGGCCACACAAAGTAGATCTTCTGTTTCTCAGGACATTATTTGTAAAATTGCATGCAGGCAAGCGTTTTTTTTATTTTATTTTTTATTTCTGAAATTATTTCTTTGCCATCAAAGTTCATGTTCATGGTTCAAGTTTGAGGCCTCATAATCTACAGAATAGCATGGGTGGTGGTGTATTTCATCTCTTGAGTGCAAGAAGGATTTGCAATGCAAAAGCATTGCAAAGCCTTCTTGCACTCAAGGGACAAATTTATCAATTTTTTTAACTTGGGTAAAATATCAGACACAAACCATTTAATTTTTAATTTTTTAAAGTTCACATTGGCTATAAAAAGAGAGCATGCGGCATCCTAAAGGACCATACGGGAGGGCCTGAGAAACAGATTTTTAATTTTTTAGGCCTTAAATATAATTTTTAAAAATTTTTCCCAAAAAAATCCAACAAAACCATATCATGTGACCCCTCATTGGAATGAGCTCGTTTCAAAGAGAGGTCACATGATATGGTTTTGTTGAAAACTTTGAAAAATAACATTTTTACAGCTGCTGAATTTGCATATTACGGATGTGCTAGATTCGTTGGGTAAACGGTTAAGTGGTAAATGATTAACCCTTTACCCAACGCAGACGATATCAAAATTTATTATTTTAAATATAATTTTTTTAAATTTTTCAAAAAATTTCAACAAAACCATATCATGTGACCCCTCGTTGGAACGAGCTCGATGAGCTCGTTCCAACGAGGGGTCACATGATATGGTTTTGTTGAAATTTTTTGAAAAATAATATTTTTTCAACTCCTGAATTTGCATATTATGCGGGCGGATGCGGGCGATTCGTTGGGTAAAGGGTTAAACTGGCAATTATGTTACAAAACTCTGGAAGATCTGTCAATCAAGATAAATATATATAAATAACTGTCAGTTTCAAAACATTCGTGGTTTTAAGAACTGAGACAGTTAAAAGTTGTTCAAAATTGCTTTTTCCTGCTTTCTCAAATTTCAAAAATTTTTCAACTCCAGTAAGTTGATGAAAGTAACTAACCTAACCTTTTTTGAGTTGCATCAAATTGTAAGTGCCTCTATTATTGTGACAAAAATAAAGATTATTTTTTGTGTGTGTTATTCTACAACTTTTTTTCAAATAGCATCTTGTGTTGAAATGAGACACAATTAAATAAGTGCATCGGTGACAAAAACATCATCTGATTAAAACTACATAAACACTTCAGTGGAGAGATAATCTTTCAATTGCATAGGAAAAGTGATCCTGTGATGTTAGTCGACCTAAAATAATTTCCATCAATAAAACTCAAAAACAAAGATCTAATAACAAATTATAGTACATACGATCTTAACCCTCTGAACAGTGATGTCAAAATCTCAAAATTTCAGGCTGCTAATTCTTCCCATGATGCAACTAGAAATTTAATCAATTCAGTCTTGTTTGACAGAGTTCATTAAACTCTGTCAAACAAGACTGAATTGATTAAATTTCTAGTTGCATTATGGGAATAATGACTACTTGAAATATTGGCATTTTGACATCAGAGTGCAGGGGGTTAACTTAACCCTCAGAGGATTATTTGTGACAAATCTTGCAAACTCAGAATGGAGTGAAAAGTGATTTTAACCCTTTGCCTGTTGAAGAATTATTTATTTAATGGTGTTTAACCCTTTACCCAATGCAGACGATATCAAAATTTATTATTTTATATATCATTTTTTCAAATTTTTCAAAAAATTTCAACAAAACCATATCATGTAACCACTCGTTGGAACAAGCTCTTTCCAACAAGGGGTCACATGATATGGTTTGGTTGAAATGTTTTGAAAAAGAATATTTTTTCAACTGCTGAATTTGCATATTACGTGGGCGGATAAGGCCGATACGTTGGGTAAAGGGTTAAGATCACATACTTTTGAGCAATGGCTAATCATAATCACAACATGGTGATAAAGCCAAGTTCAGTGTCAATCGTTTGTACCCATGTTGCACATTTTTGAGGACTTCCACCGCACACACTGATGACAGTAGGCCTAGAAATAAATAGCTCACATCGTAACCTGTTAGCAGATTACTCGATATAACATGGTGGTAACCTATAGGAAAAACTTTAACCCTTTACCTAACATGAAAAGCAGACGACACATGCAAACAAAATTCTTGAATAACTAATTTTTTCCCATTTTTTGTCTCCAAAACATAGGTAATGACCCATCATGGGAATGAGCTTGACAAGCTCATTCCAAAGAGGGGTCATAACCTATATTTTTGAGACAACAAATAATGAAAATTGGCGAATTTTGTGAATAGCGCAGGCTGGTTTTGGCCGTTACGTTGGATAAAGGGTTAAAAGAGTTGTAATGATCTTCCGCTTTCTCTGGTTTTACCACACAAGTCATTTTGTTTACGTCTCAATAGAATTTCCACCAAACTAAATAGAAAAAGATGTAAATGGCATGCCACTCTGGTCATATGTGGATGCAATGCGCAACATCTGAGTGAAATTCGTTCTGAAAGATTGTCATATCGGTCTAGCAAAACATGCAGAATTAGGAAGGTCATTTATATTACTGTTGTTGTTCTGTCATAATCTGTACTCAAGCCAGAAAATAAGCAGACTGTCATCTGCAAAATGAGGTCCCCAGAGGGTGAATTTAGTGATGCTACCCTGCATAGCAGGGTAGCATCACTAAATTTCCCCTCTGTAAACCTCAATCTGAATCAGGGTCTCAAAAGTAAACAGAAAGAGGTACCCAGGGGGTAAATTGGCCCACTGTATGTGATAGCACCATCAAATTCACCCTGTGGGGACCTCATTTTGTAAATGTCAGACTGCTTATTTTCAGGCCTGCCTGTACTGCATTCACGTATTTTACTTTGACGTAATCCCCAAATGGTCATTCACATGTTATTTCCAGGCCTGTGACTGGGTCCAATTTCAACACTAAAACAGAGTTTGTTTACCACGGTAAACAAGCACTGCTTCACTTCCCGGGATTCCCATGAGGAGCCTGTCGCAGGTGAATTTTCCTACCCAAAACAAAAGTACAGTGGAACCCTGTTAAATTGAATAAGCCACTTTGCCAGTGAAAAATATTCAATTAACAGAAGAATCAATTAATAGGAATGTTTCACGTTTTTATAGTTGAGATAACCAGAGCATTTTTTTGGTTTGACATAGCTCAAGGAGAATTGTCAAACAAGATATAATAGATTAAATGCCTGTATTGAATGTACAGAGGCTAAATAGGTCTATAAACAATGGAAATCAAGGATTGTAGAGGTAATTTCTTGAATTATTACATAATTTCTTATTCAAGTAACTCTTTCAACATGAGAGACCGCTTTTCCGGTCCAGCAACACGATACTTCATAATTTCATTAAGTAGGATGGCTACTAAGTGAACGTGTGTGGTAAAACAATTAATATTTTCAACGTTTCATGGCTTGCAACTACAGATGTCAGCTACTTTGGGGATTGTATTCATTTCCAGTAGCTCACTTGTATTACAAATTAGGGTGCTCTTTTTAAACAAAAGGTAACGTCTCAATGTGATTTATTTATTTACTGGTGTTTAAGGTCACATATTTCTGCAAGAGCGCTAATCATGACGACTGTTTTACAGATGAAGGAAGCCGGAGTACCCGGAGAGAACCACCAAGCAATGGTGAGCAACTGTCAGCTCCCCAACATACTAACTCCACACAAGCAGGGTAAGCACTGGTTGAAGACACGTGCACCATTGACGTGCATTATGCCTTAGTTCACAAAGCCACCATGCCCCCAAGTGGACAATGGGGTGAAGTGTCTTGCCCAAGGACACAATGTGGTTGCCGTAAGTGGGATTCGAACCGAGGACCTCTCAGCTTGCAGCCTGCACCTCTACCTACTGAGCCACAGCAACCCCCTCTCAATGTGATAACCCATGACATTAAAAAATTTAAGTTTTTGATTTTATGACCCATTTTCCTGTTATTTTTTCCTCTCAGAAAATATGTTCTAAACATTTAATCCCTTATAACAAGCTATTAATTGAAAATGGAATATGTTTTCATTGTTAGAATTCATTAAAAAAAAACTAATGCAGTGTCTTAAGCTAAGTTTGTATATTACTTCTGGTTTTGTCCATTATGTTTGGTAAAGTGTTGATTTAGATAAGATTTAAACTAAGTTTGTATAGTAGTTCTGGTTTTGTCCATTATGTTTGGTAAAGTGTTGATTTAGATGAGATTTAGACTAAGTTTGTATAGTAGTTCTGGTTTTGTCCATTATGTTTGCTAAAGTGTTAATTTAGATGAGATTTGGACTAAGTTTGTATAGTACTTCTGGTTTTGTCCATTATGTTTGGTAAAGTGTTAATTTAGATGAGATTTAGACTTGAGGCTGTCCAGTGCACATGATTAGTTACTCAGTTAAAAATGAATTTTTTTTAGAATCACAAAGTGTGACTAACCCTGTGCATTGCACAGGGTTAGTCACATTTTCTGGTTATAAAAATTTGGTAAGTGTCATATCACACACTGCACGTAATTAGACACTGACTAAGGCTGTAAACATACACAGGTTTAGTTGATTACATGTTGTTACATGAGTGCAGAATTTCAGGAACTAATGGATATACTTACACAGAACTGAAGAAATATTTTTAAAGTTAATTCCAATGAAAGTGTCAATGACACTGTAGCTCAACTTGTCAAGACAAAGACATGTACATGTATAGTATGTGACACAGCAATGACAAACATCTAGGTAATGACCTGATAACAAAGGTACATATAATGTATTGTAACGGTCTGTACATAAATACTGACCGTTGCCTGTAACAAATGTATAGGTAAAGTATTGTAAAGGTGGGTGACAGTCAGATGCTGAACTAGAAAAAATCTTTTGAGTCCCAGAGTGGGTCTGACTGAACCCCAAAATATTTGTTCTCATAGCACAGTGATAACAAAGGCCCCCCAAAACACACTCGTTCCTGTCCCAAGGTGAAAACAAAAGTACTCAAGAAGTTTTGTGAAGATCAGTTCATAAATACGAGCTGTATAGAACTTGTGACAAAAAACTGATTGGACCTAATTTCGGTACAAAATGGCCACTGGCAGCCATCTTGAATTTTGGACCGTACCCAGAAACACTCATTCTCATCCCAAGGAGATAACAAAGGTACCCAAGAAGTTTTGTGAAGATCGGTTCATAAATACAGCCTCTACCCTGAGCCGTATTGACATGTGTGCTTACATTGTGTAAGTAGCACTGAATAAATCAAAGTTCATCTAATTTGCATAATTTCTGCACGAAAAAAACCCCCTTACAATATGTGATGTATTCCATGTTACTAAACATTCATACAAAAATTTATTAAAATCAGAACTTTCATACAGAAGTTCTATACAAAAGACTGATTGCACTAATTTTGGTACAAAATGGCTGCTGGTGGCCATCTTGAATTTCGGACCACGCCCAAAAACACTCGCTCTCATCCCACGGTGATAACAAAGGTACCCAAGAAGTTTCGTAAAGATTGGTTCATAAATATGGCCTCTAGGTTGAGCTGTATAGAAGCTGTGTACAAAAAACTGATTAGACCTAATTTCGGTACAAAATGGCCACTGGCAGCCATCTTGAATTTTAGACCGCACCCAGAAACACTCGTTCTCGTCCCAAGGTGATAACAAAGGTACCCAAGACATTTCGTGAAGATCAGTTCATAAATTCAGACTCTAGTCTGAGCCGTATTGACATGTGTACTTACTGTGTGTAAGTCGCACTGAAAAAATCAAAGTTCATCTAATTTGCATAATTTCTGCACGAGAAAAAAACCCGTATTATATGTGATGCATCCCATGGTACTAAACATTCACACAAAAAAATTATTCAAATCAGGGCTTTCATATGGAAGTTCTGTGCAAAAATCTGATTGCACCTAATTTTGTACAAAATGGCTGCCATCGGCCATCTTGAATTTCGGACCGGACCCAAAAACACTCATTCTCGTCCCACGGTGATACCAAAGGTACCCAAGAAGTTTCGTAAAGATCGGTTCATAAATACGGCCTCTAGCCCGAGCCTTATTGGCATTTGCACTTACAGTGCTGAAAGTAACCCCCAAAAACATCAAAATTAGTCTAATTTGCACAATTTACGTACGAGAAAAAAACCCGTATTATATGTGATGTATCCCATGGTACTAAACATTCATACAAAAAAATTATTCAAATCAGAGCTTTCATATGGAAGTTCTGTACAAAAAACAGATTTCTGCATCGTCGGTACAAAATGGCAGCTGGCAGCCATCTTGAATTTCAGACCGCACCCAAAAACACTCGTTCTCGTCCCACAATCATAACAAAGGTACCCAAGAAGTTTCGTAAAGATCGGTTCATAAATACGGCCTCTAGCCCGAGCCATAGCAGCTTGGCACTTACAGCTCTGAAAGTAACACTAAATAAATCAAAGTCAGTCTAATTTGCATAATTTACGCACGAGAAAAAAACCTGTATTATATGTGATGTATCCCATGGTACTAAACATTTATACAAAACTTTATTCAAATCAGAACTTTCATACAGAAGTTCTGTACAAAAAACTGATTTTTGCATCATCGGTACAAAATGGCCACTGGCGGCCATCTTGAATTTCGGACCACACCTAAAAACACTCGTTCCCGTCCCAGGGTCATAACAAAGGTACACAAGAAGTTTCGTAAAGATCGGTTCATAAATACGACCTCTAGCCCGAGCCATAGCCAATTGTTGACGTACGGACAGACGGCCAGACGGACAGACGGACGACGGGCCATGACAATAGCTCAAATTTGACTTCGTCAAAGTTGAGCTAAAAATGAAAACACATTCTATTTTCAATTAATGGCATGTTTTATATCTTGTTTGACAGGGCTCATTGAGCTCTGTCAAACAAGATATTATGGATTAATCAAATAAATATTTACTCCAATAGTGAGAATTCATCAAATTTTGGTTAACTGAACATCCCTTTAATGGCATATTTATCACTATCAATGTTAGTGTGCAAAAACATGATTTCTCTGAACTAGTTTTCAAAATCCAATAAGTTGTTTTGCATGATAATGTTTATATTTATTGTATTGTGATACATAGTGAACAACGATACATACTGAATCATGAGCAATGTATCGCAGTTCAAGCGTATCACGATTAATCGTTGCAGCCCTAGTGGTTAGGGCATTCGACTTTAAGCTGGAAGGTTGATGGTCCAATCCTAATGAGCATTTTGACCTTAGGCAAGACATTTAATCCTGATTCCATGTGGGAGCAGGGTGGCACTGTGTACTAAGAATCCTGATTCCATGTGGGAGCAGGGTGGCACTGTGTACTAAGGCTTAATCCTGATTCCTTGTGGGAGCAGGGTGGCATAGTGTACTAAGGCTTAATCCTGATTCCATGTGGGAGCAGGGTGGCACTGTGTCCTAAGGCTTAATCCTGATTGCATGTGGGAGCAGGGTGGCACTGTGTACTACGGCTTAATCCTGATTGCATGTGGGAGCAGGGTGGCACTGTGTACTAAGGCTTAATCCTGATTCCATGTGGGAGCAGGGCGGCTCTGTGTACTAAGGCTTAATCCTGATTCCATGTGGGAGCAGGGTGGCACTGTGTACTAAGGCTTAATATTGATTCCATGTGGGAGCAGGGTGGCACTGTGTACTAAGGCTTAATCCTGATTTCATGTGGGAGCAGGGTGGCAATGTGTACTAAGGCTTAATCCTGATTCCATGTGGGAGTAGGGTGGCACTGTGTACTAAGGCTTAATATTGATTCCATGTGGGAGCAGGGTAGCATTGTGTACTAAGGCTTAATCCTGATTCCATGTGGGAGCAGGGTGGCAATGTGTACTAAGGCTTAATCCTGATTCCATGTGGGAGCAGGGTGGCACTGTGTGCTAAGGCTTAATACTGATTCCATGTGGGTGCAGGGTGGCACTGTGTACTAAGGCTTAATCCTGATTCCATGTGGGAGCAGGGTGGCACTGTGTACTAAGGCTTAATCCCGATTCCATGTGGGAGCAGGGTGGCACTGTGTACTAAGGCTTAATCCCGATTCCATGTGGGAGCAGGGTGGCACTGTGTACTAAGGCTTAATCCTGATTCCATGTGGGAGCAGGGTGGCACTGTGTACTAAGGCTTAATCCTGATTCCATGTGGGAGCAGGGTGGCACTGTGTATTAAGGCTTAATCCCGATTCCATGTGGGAGCAGGGTGGCACTGTGTACTAAGGCTTAATCCCGATTCCATGTGGGAGCAAGGTGGCACTGTGTACTAAGGCTTAATCCCGATTCGATGTGGAAGCAGGATGGCACTGTGTACTAAGGCTTAATCCCGATTCCATGTGGGAGCAAGGTGGCACTGTGTACTAAGGCTTAATCCCAATTCCATGTGGGAGCAGGGTGGCACTGTGTACTAAGGCTTAATCCCGATTCCATGTGGGAGCAGGGTGGCACTGTGTACTAAGGCTTAATCCCGATTCCATGTGGAAGCAGGATGGCACTGTGTACTAAGGCTTAATCCCGATTCCATGTGGGAGCAAGGTGGCACTGTGTACTAAGGCTTAATCCTGATTCCATGTGGGAGCAGGGTGGCACTGTGTACTAAGGCTTAATCCCGATTCCATGTGGGAGCAGGGTGGCACTGTGTACTAAGGCTTAATCCCGATTCCATGTGGGAGCAGGGTGGCACTGTGTACTAAGGCTTAATCCCGATTCCATGTGGGAGCAGGGTGGGACTGTGTACTAAGGCTTAATCCCGATTCCATGTGGGAGCAGAGTGACACTGTGTATGAAGGCTTAATCCCGATTCCATGTGGGAGCAGGGTGGCACTGTGTACTAAGGCTTAATCCCGATTCCATGTGGGAGCAGGGTGGCACTGTGTACTAAGGCTTAATCCCGATTCCATGTGGGAGCAGGGTGGCACTGTGTACTAAGGCTTAATCCCAATTCCATGTGGGAGCAGGGTGGCACTGTGCACTAAGGCTTAATCCTGATTCCATGTGGGAGCAGGGTGGCACTGTGTACTAAGGCTTACTGCTTGTGCAATGAGGAAGTTGGAGAGTCTGACAGTTGCTCGCTGCTGCTCAACGGTTCTCTCTGGCTTCCTTCACCCATAAAATACCAAAACTACAGGGGTTAATATAAACTAATATTATACCACACATTAATTTGTCAGCAGTTCATTGGTGATGATTCACAATGACATTCTTCAAAGATGAGCTTTTGTTTCTATACTAGCCATCTACGAAAGACAATTTGCATGCAACAGAAAAATATAATCCCCACCAAAATATTTGAATTAACCTGAAAAAATAAGTATATCTTTCCTAAAACATAGATCACAACTGCTCACTGAATTTTACCACTGTCAGTGCATAACAATGTTCTGGAATCAAAAAAAAAAAAAAAAAAAAAATTCAGTAATGTAGGAAAAGATATTATGATGTTGTCTTTTAGTCATGTTAGGTAAAGGGTAAACAGAGTCATATTAGGCACAAAAATGTTTTAACGCTTATGGTATCAGGAACATAACTTCTGGGGATGTGACCGCCCCCCCCCCCCCCCCCCCCCCACTCCCACCAAAGCCAAAAAAAAACACAACCCCCACCCCAATCTCCTGATCATGGGTTTTGTTGGGCAGAGGTTGGCAAGAAATTATAAAATACCAAATTGGGCTGACTTCCTTGCTTGGCTGACAAAAATATACACACCCTTTGAAGTACTCAGCTGAGCAAAATCTCTTGCTTGCCCGACAGAAATATTCAAACACTCTAAAATCAGTTGGGTTAAATAAACATCAACCTAAATCAACTGGGTTGAGTAAATATGAACCCACTTGAGTTCATATTCACTCAACCCAGTTGATTTGGGTTGATGTTTAACCCAACTGAGTTTTGCGTGCTATTATAAAGTGCAAGAAATGCCCTTGGGATAAAATGCCCTTGCATAAAATGCACTTGGACAAAATGCCCTTAGGATAAAATTCCCTCCATAAAAATTGCATGGGAGGATACAATACCCCAAGAACAAAAATACACTCACTTCTGTTATGAAGATAGAAAAAAATACAACAAGGTGTAATGCCACCGGTATCCCCCGCCAAGGGTTTTTAAGTTGAAAAAAGTGCAAAAGAGCACATAACTCTAGAAAAACTAGAGGATGGCAACCAAAGGGTGGCTGATTCCCCTGAAAAAGCCTTGATAGCCATTCCAACCTTATTCGCGACACACCCTCTGGTTGTGGGCAATAATAATACCAAGTATCATTAATATCCTTGAAGGCTGTAAGAAGTTATGGAGCGGACACGAATTCCGTCTACGCCCGGACGGACGACGTCACGGTAGATTCCCCCGAATTTTTTTCGGGGGAATAAAAAGGACAAAACCTGTCAATTGTGAATATCCTTTCCCCATAGTTGTCTATCAGTGTACCAGAGATCATTTAATTCCAACAACCACTGACTGAGATATGAAGGTAAAAGGTTGTTACAGATGGATGGACAAACAGATGGATGGATCCTATTTCTATATCCCCTGCAAAACTTCATTTTGGCGTGGGATAATAACCATAAAATGCCACTGTGTAACTAATAAGCTAGAGGATTATGGCTTTAGTGTTTTTTGCGATTTGTTACTGTGTTATCCTTGTTATCAAAGCATCATGTTTTTAGGATTATTTTTATTTATTTATAATTTTAATATCCAAATTTTGAACCAAGTGATATATCATCTTTTGAGTGGTACATATACATTATCATGACCATATGTATGTCCTCTAATTTGTATCAGATTCGAGGTCGTGTTTACAATTAGATCGCAACGAGCCCGTCAGGGCTCGTTGCGATCTAATTGTAAACACGACCTCGAATCTGATACAAATTACAGGACATGCATTTGGTCACGATAATACATTTATTGAACAATCCCGTTACATTAGGCCTGTTTCCCCCATTTTACAGTTTAAATTCGGTTGGAATTGGTCAAAATTTAGAATTTCATATTTTAGTGCGCAATAAGAATGCCTATAATGATTATTATCAGGCATCTCCCTTGCCATTTAAAATCTGTCTCATCGTTATTTTTTTCACCTGAAAATCTCTTCAATGATACTATTTAGCACTTGTAGGGCTAAAATTATTTATTTATTGTGTTTACGGTCACATACTTATGTACTTATGTACAATGGATAATCGTGACCATGACAGTTTTATGGGTGGAGGAAGCCGGAGTACCCAGAGAGAACCACCGAGCATCGACGAGCAACTGTCAGCTCCTCAACATTCTAACTCTGTTCAACCTTTGCTCAAGCAGGGTTACAGAGGTTGAAGACGTGCGCTATCGACATGCAGTACGCCTTAGTACACAGCGTCATTGTGCCCCATGTAGGCAAACGGGATAAAGTGCCTTGCCCAAGGACACAACGCGGGTCATCCCGGACAGGGATTGCACTCGTGACCTTTAGCATAAAAGTCCAACAATCTACCACTGAACCACCGCGTTCCTGTAGGACTAAAAATCTAACCAGCTAAATCTTCTCTGACAAGAGCTCACTGAGCTCTGTTAAACAAGATATAGTTGGTTAAATTTGCAACTGCGGTATGAAGAATTATCACTGTAGCAAACATGAGTTTTTCCATGGAATAGAGCATATTTATTTATTAGTGTTTAAGGTCACATACTTATGCACAATGGCTAATCGTGACCGTGACAGTTTTACGGGTGGAGGAAGCCGGAGCACCCAGAGAGAACCACCGAGCATCGATGAGCAACTGTCAGTTCCTCAACATTCTAACTCTGTTCAAGCTCCGCTCAAGCAGGGTTACAGCGGTTGAAAACATGTGCACCATCGATGTGCAGTGTATCTTAGTACACGGCGTCATCGTGCCCCCATGTAGGCAACTGGGATAAAGTAACTTGACCAAGGACACAACGCGGGTCCTCCTGGATGGGGATCAAACTCAGGACCTCTAGCATAGAAGTCCAACAGTCTACCACTGAGCCACCGTGATCCCATAGAATAGTGCACGAAGATTGAAGATTTTGTAGAAATGTGAATTATTTTTTTTTACTGGAATTGAATTGAATCTGCTAACCATTTCATAGTCAGGTCAAATCTCAACCTTACGCAAATGTCTACAGCAATAACATGTTAAAATTAATAATTCTAAATCAAATGAGACAGCAGTATTGGAAACAACCTGAGCAAATGATCTTTATACATTGTGAGAAACAAGTTTACAACTATCTGAAAAAAAGCACATTTTGTGTGAATACACGTTTTGTTGAAAGGATTTAGAAATAATTTGACCCTTAAAGGCCCAATATGCTATAATGAGCAAATCTTGCCCAAAATAGACAAATTACCTCGGCAGTGGTTTCTAGATATGTCTTGGCTGCCTTAACCCTTTACCTAATGAACCTCCCGCATAATATGCAAATTTACCAGTTGAACAAATAAAATTTTTCAAAATATTTCAACAAAACCATATCATGTGACCCCCTCATTGGAACGAGCTCATTAAGCTCGTTCCAATGAGGGGTCACATGATATGATTTTGTTAAAATTTTTTGAAAAATTAAAAAAAATGATATTTAAAATAATAAATTTTGATATCGTCTGCGTTAGGTAAAGGGTTAACAGAAACCACTGCTAAGCCACCAGACATGTACAGGCTGTGGTCAGGTGTGAATTCAGGACAACTGTCCAGTTCCTTAAGGGTTAAAGTATTTAAAGTTAACTCTTCATCTAACATGACGTGCTCAAAACATTTTCCTAAATAACTAAATATTTTTTTAATTTTTTACCTCAAAAACCTAACTCACAAGCTTATTCCAAGGGAAGTCCCATAAGCCAAGCTTTGGAGGAAAAAGTTGACAGTAATAATAAAATTTGAATGGTGACTTTTGTGAAAAGAAGGTTATGATTATTATCTCAGGTGAAGAGCTAACATAATAGTAGTTAATTTTTAGATCCTAATGAGTTTGTTTGTTTGTTTGTTGGTGGTTAACGTCACATATTTATGCACAATGGCTAATCGTGACACAACATGGCGATGAAGTCAAGGATAGTCAATCGTTGATCAACATGTTGCCCATTTTAGAGGACTTTCACCCCAAGCATTGGTGACTGGGTCCTATTTTACTAGTAAAGCGGAACTGGTTTACCGCAGTAAACAAGTGCTGCTTACTTCCCGGGGTTCCCACGGGGAGATCCTAATGAGTAAATTTCCAATTAATTATCATACATAAATTATCATACAATTCAGTGGTATACTTGTTACTGAAAAATCGGTGGGTAAAATCGAGTGCACATCTACAAAAATACTTACTTCATTAGCCAGTGCAAGCTCTACTACCTAGATGGTAGAAATTATATTCTGAAGAACATAAGATAAGAAGGGTGAATTTTCACACCACTAGTGGTCTAACACATAAATCACTCTGGATGTTTTATATGTACAGCTGTTTCAACATAAACCGGAAATGAAGAGTGAATTACTCTTGAAACATGACAATAAGGATTTTCAAAACATAATTTTGAGTACTGTAGCACAATTACCCGGCATTGAAAATGATACACCAGCCTATTAACAGCCTGAGCTAAAAATAGTTAACCCTTTACCCAATGTAATGGCCAAAACCGGCCAGCGCTATTCCCAGAAAATGCCAATTAATTTTCATTATTTTTTAATTTTTTGTCCCAAAAACATAGGTTATGACCCCTCATTGAAACGAGCTCGATGAGCTCGTTCCAATGAGGGGACGTAACCTATGTTTTTGAGACAAAAAATAAAAACAATTAGGCTAAAAAAAAATAATGTTTTGATTCTCAGGCCCTCCCTCATTGGATTTGAACCTCCTCTTTAGACATTTTTATTATGTCATGTTTTTTAAAGAATTTGTGAAAACTTGGAATGATCATTTTTTCACATTTCTCGACATATAACTATTTAGCTGTGTTAGCAGTAAATTGTTTTTTCTTGTTGCAGTTTATGGGAGAGTGCCCAGGGGCACTCTCCCATAAACTGTAACAAAGAAAATTCTGATATACTGGATCATGATTTAATTATTTATTTATTTGCTGGTGTTTAAGGTCATATATTTCTGCACAATGGCTAATAATGGCCGCAACACCGATATAAACTCAAGTTTAACCAATCATTTAAAGCCATGTTTCCCATTTTAAATTCTTCTACCCCAAGCATTGGTTAGTGGGGCCTATTCTAATGGATCATCATGCTTAACAGGTATATACCATTAAAAAGAACAATAAAATACAAATCCTTTTAGCTGTTGTTATGGCAGTTAGTTATAAAAGGTATACTATAATTACACTAAAATACAACCTTTTCTCTTTTTCAAGTGGAAAGACAGCAAAAAGATTTACTGAGTATACTCAACCCTTTTACACTAAAAAATTTTTTTAAAAAAAGTAAAAATAAAATCCTCCCTCCCTCACTGATTCGAAAAAAAAATTGCTTGAGAATCAATTCATTTTTTTTATTTGGCCTTAGTTATTCAAGAATTTTGTTTGCAAGTGTCGTCTCGTTCCAATGAGGGGTCATAACCTATGTTCGTTCCAATGAGGGATCATAACCTATGTTTTTGAGACAAAAAATGAAAACAATTATTTATTCAAGAATTTTGTTTGCAAGTGTCGTCTCGTTCCAATGAGGGGTCATAAACTATGTTCGTTCCAATGAGGGGTCATAACCTATGTTTTTGAGACAAAAAATGAAAACAATTAGTTGTTCTAGAATTTTGTTTGCAAGTGTCGTCTCGTTCCAATGAGGGGTCATAACCTATGTTCGTTCCAATGAGGGGTCATAACCTATGTTTTTGAGACAAAAAATGAAAACAATTAGTTATTCTAGAATTTTGTTTGCAAGTGTCGTCTCGTTCCAATGAGGGGTCATAACCTATGTTTTTGAGACAAAAAATGAAAACAATTAGTTATTCTAGAATTTTGTTTGCAAGTGTCGTCTTGTTCCAATGAGGGGTCATAACCTATGTTTTTGAGACAAAAAATGAAAACAATTAGTTATTCTAGAATTTTGTTTGCAAGTGTCGTCTCGTTCCAATGAGGGGTCATAACCTATGTTCGTTCCAATGAGGGGTCATAACCTATGTTTTTGAGACAAAAAATGAAAACAATTAGTTATACTAGAATTTTGTTTGCAAGTGTCGTCTCGTTCCAATGAGGGGTCATAACCTATGTTTTTGAGACAAAAAATGAAAACAATTAGTTATACTAGAATTTTATTTGCAAGTGTCGTCTCGTTCCAATGAGGGGTCATAACCTATGTTTTTGAGACAAAAAATGAAAACAATTAGTTATACTAGAATTTTGTTTGCAAGTGTCGTCTCGTTCCAATGAGGGGTCATAACCTATGTTTTTGAGACAAAAAATGAAAACAATTAGTTATTCTAGAATTTTGTTTGCAAGTGTCGTCTGCTTTTCAGGTTAGGTAAAGGGTTAATACACATCAAAATAAATGCATTAAACTCAAATGTTTTCTTCATCTTACGACAGGAGTTGGGTGGGGAAAGAAGTCCAGTATTGAAAAAAAGTACAGCAGCCAATTAACAGCCCAACCCTAAAAAAAAACATCAAACTCAATGCATGAAACTGCAATGTTTTCTTCATCTCATGGCAGGAGCTGAGGGAGAGTAGACAGGGGCGGTGGCTTTAAACATAACAAAATGTTAACTAAGACATTTTCTTCATCTAACCAATAGAGATAAACAGCTCATTCATTTTCATTTAAATGGCAATTCCAGACAAACAAAAACCCCTAAAAATGCACTAAACAGCAATAAGATGTGATCAGAGTTGACCAGAACACATTCTGTGTTATGTACAAGACAAAACTACCGTTAGGAAACAAATCTGATATCCTTATCTTCAAAAAAAGCTGTAATGTATAGCCATTAGGGCTGAAACAGTAGGCTCATTTTCACAACCGTTTTCTATCTCGTTTTGGTGATAAAATTGACAGCGGAAGTACCGCCCACTGATCCTCATGAAATCAAAAGCAAAATCACACGTATGTACGGCTTCTGCTCAGTAAAATTGAGAAAAAATAATAGCAACTCTTCATAATCTGACGATCATGGTATAAATAAAATATACCCAAAGTAGCTTGGTGTACCAAATGTTCACAACTCGTGGTGAAGTGGTGTTAACCACGTGCCAAAGGCTCGTGGTTAACACCAGTTCACCACTCGTGGTGAACATTTGGTACACCAAGTTACTATGGGTATATTCTATATATTCCCACAAGTGCAAAACAGTACAAGTGATGTGATTTCCAGGTTAAAAAAGATAAGACAGATTTTCACTGATGAGGGAGGTGTCGTCTTAGAAACAAAAGTTTTTTAAAAAGTTAAAAAATTTATAGTAATTTATATATTTTTTATACTTACCAATGACCCAGACTTAGCTGGTGCTAACTCTAACAAAACCAGGGCCAAACACAAATTTTGCCCCCCAATCCCCAAAATTTGCATCCAAAACCAAAAGAAATCATGTCCTATAGGACCTCCATACTACGCCCCCACTGCGCATGCGCAGTGTCAAGGACGTCCCGAAATTGGTGCCAATTATCATTCATACTGGCAGTGCCTGGTCAGCGCTATGTACTCAGCGGGAAGGCAAGAGTTCCCAACTCCTGGGAGGGCCATCCCCGTCTGGGTCATTGGTAAGTATAAAAACTATATAAATTACTATAAATTTTTTAACATTTTTATACTGTACCAATGACCCAGACTTAGCTGAATAGTAAACAGGCTGGAGGGCCTAGGACATAGAGGAAAATCCAATAAGCTCAACTATATAATAAAGAGGTAACCCCTTAAGGAGAAAAGGAGTATTAGGCTTTACATGTATCTTTATTATTTAATATTAAATTAGAAAGATACAATACCCTTAATAATTGAGCACAATAATATTCATGTTCTCTATTAACATCCAGTATAACCCTTATACTAATTATTTTTAAAGTAAGCCAATAAATAAAGTAGTCCAGAGAATTGAGACTCTTTATAATCTTTTAAAAGTGTCCGAGTATTGTATATTAAAGCCCGTTTGACACTTGACATATACAAATGCTTCACACCGAGCTACACTTTAAAAATAAGACATGAATGAATTTTAACATTAATATTACACTTTAAAACCATCCCGGAAGCGACTCAGAAATACTGACTTTGGAGGAGGCATTCCCTTGCTTTTCACTATAAAGCAGGTGACCTAAGGGAACACCCGCCCCCCACCCCCCCCCCCCCCCCCCCCCCCTTCCCCTTGCCCTGGGTCAAATAGCCCAGAGCGAAGAGGGCAGCCGGACGGAGTCACTGCCGGAACAGAAAGCCTGCATAACTAAAGTTGCAACTGTTTAGTGGACGACATTCTGAGCAACAGATAACGGACCTAAACAATGCAGGTCTCCAGAAATGGACTCAATATTTCTGAGATAAAAATTCGTGAATGTGGATGGCTGAGACCAATAAGCAGCCTTCATTAAATCTGTAATAGCAACACTATTAGCATAAGCCCAAGAAGTAGCAAGAGCTCTTACTTCATGAGCGGAAATCTTAAGCACAGACTGCTGAGAAGAAGATAAACTCTCATAAGCAGTACGGATAGTTAATTGAATCCATCTAGCAATAGAATGGACCGAAATGTCCCTTCTATTAGGCATCAAAGACAGAAAGAAACGTTTTCGTCCCTTTCTGATAAACTGAGATCTCTGTTTATAGATACGTAACGCTCTAACAGGACAGAGTAAAGGCCTATGCCCGTCTGAAGACGGAAGAGCCTTAATAACAATAGGTTCCGGATATTTATTAGGGGCCTGATTCTTAGCTAAAAAAACCCACATTAGTAGTGAAGGTGATAGTGTTCCCGACACTACGATAGTGAGAATCATCCACCGACAGTGCATGAAGCTCACTGACTCTTCTAGCAGAAGAGAAAGCTAAGAGAAAAGCTGTCTTATAAGATAAGAATTTGAAATCTACTGTCCCAAGAGGTTCAAATGGCTTTTCCTTCAATTTAAGAAGAACTCAAGCTAAATTCCATTTAGGAATTAATCTAAGAGTTCTGGGTCTATTTATCGAGAAGTTTCTAACCAACTTAGATAAAGAGACATTAGATCCAATTTGTAAACTATCATGATGTGCATAGGTATCAGATAACATAGACCTATAACCCTTAATAGTAACAGGCTGCAGTTTGATTTCGTCAAACAAGTATACTAGAAAGTTTGCAATGTCTGGTATAGAGGGATCGAAAATATCTACAGAATGATCCCTACACCAACGACGAAAAACCTTCCACTTAGCCGCATAGTTTAGCGAAGAGGAGGTCCTCCTACAGTTAGAAATCGCGTCCACTGCTTGTCCTGTAAAGTGCTTGCCATGCAAGAAGGACCGCACAACGGAAAAACGTGAAGGTTGATACCTTGCGGGTTGTGATGGAGTTGACGCGATTTCCCCTGCGAAAGAAGATCCTCCCGTGGAGGAAGCTTTCGCGGTATGTCCCACAACAGACACCTGAGTAGATTTATCCACGGTCTCTGTGGCGACAGAGATGCTACCAACAGAATCTTGCATTGAGATTGTTTTATCTTTAGCAATACTTGTTGAATTAACGGCGCTGGAGGATACGCATATCCTATCATTCCGTCCCAAGGGATCGACAGAGCGTCTACTGCAAATGCTCTTGGATCCGGACACGGAGACACATACGTCTGCAACTGATTGTTGAGATGTGTCGCAAATAAGTCTATCATTGGCCGTTCCCATTGGTAGCAAATCTGATTGAATACTTGTTTGTTGAGAGTCCACTCCGACGGCAACAAGCGACCCTTTCGTGAAAGGGAGTCTGCTAGCACATTCAAACGACCCGGTATGTGACGGACCGAAAGAAGAACCTGATGTTCTAGCGCAAACAGAAGGATTCTTTCCGTTAGATTGAACAACGGAACTGAATGAGTGCCTCCCTGATTCCGTATATACGCCACTACTATCGTATTGTCGGATAGGATTTGGACATGAGCATTGTGAATAATGTCCATCCAATGACGTAACACAAGCCAAATTGACATCATTTCCTTGATGTTTATGTGCTTGCACAGGAATTGCGGATCCCAAAGACCCTGGCATCTCGAATCCGATGGGATCAATGATGCACCCCAACCTGTTTGACTGGCATCCGTCATAATGGTAAAACTCGGATCCGGCAACTGCAGCGGAACTCCCTGAGTTAATCACTGAATGTTTGCCCAAGTCTGAATCTCTTGTTTCACTTGATCTGACAAGAGAACGTCTACGTCGAGTGAATGAATTTTCACACTCCAATTCTGAGTCAAGAAAATTTGGAGAGGACGCGTGCGTAACCGCCCCATCGGAATGAGATCCGCAGCGGCTCCGCACAGACCTATCAGTCTCATAAATTCTCTCGCTGTGACTTTGTCTGTGTGCAGACAATAGCGAGCGTAACAACTGACTAATTTCGCTCTGGTTAACGGCAGACGAACAAGATTGTTGTGCGTCTCGAAGCTCATTCCCAGATGAGTGAATGACTTGGACGGCACCAGATCCGACTTCTCCTCGTTTACTATAAAACCGAGACGTCGGAGCAATAGAAGTAGATTCTGAACATCGTTCTGAAGCGTTAACTCGTTGCCGTACCTCTGAAGAATGTCGTCCAGGTAGGCCGACGTTACCGCAGACGAATGAGCTCGGAAATAGATCATTGCCGAGTTCATTACCCGAGTGAAAGCCCAGGGTGCTAGATTCAGTCCGAAGCACATCGCCCGGAATTGATACACCACTCCTAGGACTGCGAAGCGTAGATACTTTCTGAATGTCGGATGTACCATGACGTGAAAGTACGCATCTTTGAGATCTATGCTTGTTGCATAATCGTTCACCCGAATACTCGCTCTGACCGACCGAATCGTCTCCATATAAAATTTCGGAGCGACGATCAGCTTGTTTATCCAGCTCAAATCTATGACTGGACGGAACGAGCCGTCTGGTTTCGGAACCAGAAACAGATGGCTGTAGAATCCCGGAGTCTCCTGGTTTTCTACGACCTCTACCGCGTTCTTCATTAAAAGAGACTGCACCTCTGATAACAGAGTGTCTCTTTTCTGCGGATTTGACGGAAGTTGAGTCCACTTTGGACTTCGAGTTAATGGAGGCTTTCGTTTGAAGGATATCTTTAGGCCTTCCGAAGTCACTCCTCTCACCCAAGGGTCGTCCCTAATCGACGCCCATTCTTGTGAAAAGCTCGACAACCTTCCGCCAACCGGTACGCGATAGAGGTTTAAGCCATCACCTCCTGGACCTGCGAGGCCTGCGGTAGGAGAAACCACGTCCTCCACGACCCGCACCTCGTCCCGTCGACCTTGGGGCGTCCGACCGGTTGTCCCGGCCCGAAGGACGTCCCGAACGAGAGTCGCTACCCTGACGGTCTCTCGAATAAGACCAAGAGGACGCACCGGAACCTCTATAGGAACCTCTCTTGGGCGCATTAGACCCAGAAGTGCCTGTCTTATTCTTGTCTGCTGTATCCGACTTCTTAGAAGCAGATTTGAACAACAGAGAATCCGAAGCTTTCTTTGTAATTTTATCATAAATAGCAGAAAGCTTGCCGTCAAAGAGAAGTTCTCCGGAGACCGAAGCGACTCTAAGAGAGTTCTTCACCTTAGTATCCACGAGTGTGGATGTAGCTAGGGCTGCGTCACGTCTAACCAACTCCAGGTTTGCCACAGAAAGGGCGGAGTTACACGTGGAATAAGCTACTGCCCTTGAAAGAAGTCTTAAAGAGGATTGTATATCCTGAAATTCTTTCCCTTGAAGGCGCAGTGATAACGCCTTAGTAAGGTGATCTGCGTAAGATAAGGCATCTAAATTGGCTCTGTTAGACGAAATAGCTGTTTCCAACACCGCGGTTGGAATAGAAGCCGACGACGGTAATGATAGCTCTAAGTCTTCCGCCTCGTCGTCCATACGCAGAGGAACTCTCGGGATACCCTGTCCTGCCGTGTCGAATTTATTCCTTGCATTAATGAAAGGCAGGTTGAGAGTATTGGCGGACAAGAAACCTGCTTTCCCCGTCTTGGAAGCAAGTTTAAATATAGCGTCGTTCAATAATTCAAATGTTCTTGCAACATTATTGGACTGCAACGGAAACTCGGGAGCGATGTCCCTGAACCGCTCAAAAAATTCAGAGTCCAATGATGCTATAATCCTCTTGTCCGGAACCGCAGCAGTCTGGCCCGACGGAACAACTTGAGGGAGAAAGTGCCGGATGAAGTCCATGGCAGCTTTATGTTGTTCCGAAAGGGATAGCTCCAAATCATCCGTATCCCTTTCACCATCCGGTCGGACCTCATGATGCTCCCGGTCGTCCGCCCCCGATGCTTCGGCGGAGCGTACCGACCCAGCGCCGTCGGATAATTCTCGATCCGACACCGTTTCTGTCGGCTGCTGGGATGCTGCGATAAGCTGTGCTATCTGCACAAGAATGTCCGGCGTCGAGACCTGCGGAGGCGCAGTCTTTCGCTGCTTCGCCGAGGGCAGCTCCGCATCAGATGGCTCCCGCATACTTTTTCTATGCGAACGTCCGGAGTCCATCGGCCTCGAGTCCCTGGCTGCCGGATGGTGTGACCTGGTCGCCGAAGAATCCTTGATCGGCGAAGCTGGTAATATATCGGCGGTCACGCAGCCAAGGTGCGGTCGTGTGCGCTGACGAGAAGAAGAAGCCTTAGCAGTCTCCGCGGACTGCCTATACAACGGAGCGTCCCGAGCGACGGACGTATGCTCCGCTTGCGACACATTTTGTACCACAACATCTGGTCCCAGATATTGTTGTACGAGAGAGGGGCCTCTCTCGCTCGCGGCCCGGCTGGACCTGGACGATCTAGGAACCGGACTCAAAGGCTTCCTCCGATCTCGCTTACTATCCGCCGTCACTGGGTGTGCACACTGAATGTTTATAGTGCTCGCATCACCCAACATTTCCTCCTGGACCGCATCGGACGAACCCGGCTGCCGAACCATTCGGTGAATGGACGCTACACCGGGCGAGCTAGCGGACGACATTTGTCTAATCTCCATGAGCACTTTTGCCGCTAGCTCTGAATTCATTTGTGACGACGGAAGCGCACTTGAAGAAGATAACATGGAAACATCACCCTGTTCTTGTTCCTCTGAAACAGAAACTGAGAGAGTAGAGTGACCTTGCGGAGAAAGAGCCGGCATAGCCCTTTCTCCAGTAACAACATACCTTGACACACGTTTCCAATGTTTGTCATCCCAATATTGACATATAGAACAGGGATTAGTGCAAGAACACTGACTACAATTAATACAATGATCATGAAAGTCAGAGGAAGATTTCTTCCCATTACAATTTGAACAATATCCTTTCATTGTGAAAAGTCAACAACAAGTCCTAGTTACTCGCACAAACCCCTGACACAAAGATACATAATAACATGATCCATTAATAAATGAAAAAACAATTGCAAATCAAAATAATTTTGAAAAAATATTTTTTCAGCGAAGCCCAAGTTTCTGAAAAGTAACGTTGAGCCCCGATGGATCCGATGGCAAAGTGTGGTCGAAAATTTTAAATTTATATTAAATAATTAATGAGACACTTATGGATAATATAAATGTATCTTATAGTGAGATAAACTACACCAAAGGCAAACAGCCCCCCTCAAAAAAGGCTGTTGCCAATGTAAACAAACAGTGTAAAACAACAGAAAACATGACTCCAGGCACTGAAAAAACTGGCCCGAAATCAGTCATCAAAATTACACTCTATCTGATGCAAGACAGAGACTCCCAGGGGAGAATCTGCAGAACATCAGATGGAAGATGCAGAACACAACGTTTATACACCCATGGGTGAAAACGTAACTATGGGGAAAATAACAGAAAACATTCTGTATCCAAGCAGCTCTCCCAAGAAAATTTTAGAAATGAACTTTCTCAAAAATATGCCAAAAGCATGGAAGAATTGCAAGGGGGGACTTAGAAGGCTAGGGGAGAGGAAACACTGAATAAACAGTGCAACATTTAGCAAGAATGACAACAAAAGGCCCATGCCTCGAAAATAGGCAACTTAACATAATTTCATAAAAAATTTTAAGTACAGCCCTGATTATTTTTTGTCACTTCTTTTTCCTCTCCTCCTTCTATATCCTCCTTAGAATCACCATTTCTCCAAAAATTACGTGTCTGGCATCCTTTAAACTGAGATTTACAAGCACAAAGATCAGTGAGATGTTGACTGATGAAGGGCCAAACAGAGAATGATAATTGGCGCCAATTTCGGGACGTCCTTGACACTTCGCATGCGCAGTGGGGGCGTAGTATGGAGGTCCTATAGGACATGATTTCTTTTGGTTTTGGATGCAAATTTTGGGGATTGGGGGGCAAAATTTGTGTTTGGCCCTGGTTTTGTTAGAGTTAGCACCAGCTAAGTCTGGGTCATTGGTACAGTATAAAAATTAGCATATTCAAGAAATCTTTTAAGTCAGGGTTGTCTTCTAATAAGCTAGGTAAAGGATTAAACTTTCAGCATAAATTTCTATGCATTTTATTTTGTGTTTAACCATTTACCCAAAGAATCGGCCGCATCCGGCCACATAATATGCAAATTCAGCAGCTGAAAAAATATTATTTTTCGAAAAATTTCAACAAAACCATATCATGTGGCCCCCTCTTTGGAACGAGCTCATCGAGCTCGTTCCAAAGAGAGGGGTCACATGATATGGTTTTGTCGAAATTTTATGAAAAATTTTTAAAAAATGTTATTTAAAATAATAAATTTTGAAATCGTCTGCATTGGGTAAAGGGTTAAAACAAATACACTCTGTTAAACTTTGTGCATACTACAGATCAGAACAATGGTTTTGATCAACATTCTCAGCCAAGTCTTCACTATAACCATTTCTTGAAATAACAAACAATACTACAGGAACTGAGACCTTGACTTAACAGTATGAAATCTTTGCCTTTCACTGGCCTGAGATTTTCTTGAGAGTCGTCATTCTATTACATACACCTTCAGACGGAGAATTCTGTACATAAATATCGACAAGACTAGCTCCACAATCTACAAATAATAAAATAATTCAAGTTAACTTTCACGGACTGTGTTGCTTTAATTGTGTTAACTCTTAGAACAGGGGAATCAGAATGAATTTATTGAACATGACATATCGCAAAAAACTTACAGTAATGCAGGTGCTTCTAGACAAGTGTCGTCTGCCTTTTCAGGCAGATGACACTTGACTAGAAGCACCTGCTCAGTGTTTAATTCTCCCTCAGCCCAAAGATAGCCAAACCGTCATGGCCAGATTTCCTGCCGTATTATGTCACAGGCAAGAAAACTCGACTCCCGGCTTCTAAGAGTAAAATGCTCAATTTATCGCACAATATAGGATATTAACTATATTCTGGGGCATTTGGTAGAACAGTGAAGCTCACTTAATTGTATATCTCTCTTAATTGCATAACCCTGTTAACGGAATATAATTTTCAAACACCAAACCATTTACCATACTTTCAGTGCAAATTTTCCCTGTCAAATGCATATGAGTTATTGAGTAAGCTCCTGTTAATTGAATAAAAAATCTTGCAATATGTCGTGGAAATAACCTGAAAATGATAAATTTAAAGTAATTTGTATATTTTTTATACTTACCAATGGCCCAGACTTAGCTGGTGCAAACTCGATAAAATTAAGGGCCAAACACAAATTTTGAACCCCCCAATCCCCAAAATTTGCAAACAAAACCGAAAAAATTAAAGTCCTATCTGGTCCTCCATACTTTTGTTTTCTGCACATATGCGGTAACCAGGAAGGTACCAGAATTGGCGCCAAGCATCATTCTTTCTATAGTGCCTGCTAAAAGTTATAATCTGCGAGGAGGTATAAGTCCCCATTGATGGGAGGGCCATCCCCGTCTGGGACATTGGTAAGTATAAATCAAAGTGTCAATGACACTGTAGCTCAACTTGTTTAAGACATGTACATATATAGTATATGACACAGCAATGACACACATCTAGGTAATGACCTGATAACAAAGGTACATGTAAAGTATTGTAAAGATTGGTTTCATAAATACAGCCTTTAGCCTGAGCCGTATAGAAGTTGTGTACAAAAAACTGATTGGACCTAATTTCGGTACAAAATGGCCACTGGCAGCCATCTTGAATTTTGGAGCGCACCCAGAAACACTCGTTCTCGTCCCAAGGTGATAACAAATGTACCCTAGAAGTTTCATGAAGATCGGTTCATAAATACAGACTCTAGCCCGAGCCATACTGACATGTGCACTTACTGTGTATAAGTAGAACTGAATGAATCAAAGTTAATCTAATTTGCATAATTTCTGCACGAGAAAAAAACCTGTATCATATGTGATGTATTCCATGTTACTAAACATTCATACAAAAATTTATTCAAATCAGAACTTCCATACAGAAGTTCTGTACAAAAAATAGGCTGATGAAATTGTCAGATGTGTACCCATAGTGCAACTAGTAGAAAGCTGTAGGACAGATGGCCACCCCGGATGCCGACATTATGTACACCATACATGGTATGGGTACATATAGAAATGGATTGGAGGAGTGCCTAATTTGATGGATAAAGGGTTAATATCTCTGGATCAAATTATTTGATTTACATAAAAAACTATACAGCACAGTACATCAGTAACCTGAATACATATATAAAGTAACCTGATAATCGGATTAAAATTTTTTGAGTTATCGCATGCCGAAGAAATGGATTGGAGGAGTTCTCGATTTGAAGGTTAATATCACAGGATCAAATTATCAGATTTACACCAAAAAACTATACATCTCAGCACATCAGTAACCTGAACACATATATGAAGTAACATGACAATCGGACTGATATTTTTTGAATTATCTCATGCCAAAGGGATTGGAGGAATTTTCAATTTGAAGGTTAAAGGGTTAATATCTCAGGATCAAATTATCAGATTTACACCAAAAACTATACAACTCAGCACATCAGTAACCTGAACACAAATATAAAGTAACTTGACAATCCAAGCAATATTTTCAAGTTATCGAATGCCAAAGGGATTGGAGGAATTTTCAATTTGAAGGATAAACGGTTAATATCTCAGGATCAAATTATCAGATTTACACCAAAAACTATACAGCTCGGCACATCAGTAACCTGAACACAAATATAAAGAAACTTGACAATCCAAGCAATATATTTCAAGTTATCAAATGCTAAAGGATTGGAGGAATTTTCAATTTGAAGGATAAAGGGTTAATATCCCAGGGTCAAATTATCAGATTTACACCAAAAACTATACAGCTCGGCACATCAGTAACCTGAACACAAATATAAAGTAACTTGACAATCCAAGCAATATTTTTCAAGTTATCGAATGCCAAAGGGATTGGAGGAATTTTCAATTTGAAGGATAAGTGGTTGATATCTCAGGATCAAAATAACAGATTTACACCAAAAACTATACAGCTCGGAACATCAGTAACCTGAAGATACATATAAAGTAACATAACAATTGGATTGATATTTTTTGAGTTATCTCATGCCAAAGGGATTGGAAGAATTCTCAATTTGAAGGATAAAGAGTTAATATCTCAGGATCAAATTATCAGATTTACACCAGAAACTATACAGCTCGGCACATCAGTAACCTGAACACAAATATAAAGTAACTTGACAATCCAAGCAATATTTTTCAAGTTATCGAATGCCAAAGAAATGGATACGGATGCTGGAAGGATGGATGGATGGACGTACAGACAGACAGATGGACAGACAGACAGACAGACAGACAGACAAAGGATGGATGAATGACGGATGGCCACCCCGGATGCCGGCATTATGTGTACCATACATAGTATGGGTACACATAAAAACTGATTGCACTAACTGAAGTACAAAATGGCTGCTGGTGGCCATCTTGAATTTTGGACCGCACCCAAAACCACTCATTCTCATCCAATGGTGGTACTAAAGTACTAAAAAAGTTTCGTAAAGATCGGTTCATAAATATGGCCTGCGCAAAAATCTGATTGCACCTAATTTTGTACAAAATGGCTGCCAGCTGCCATCTTGAATTTCAGACCGGACCCAAAAAACACTTGTTCTCGTCCCACGGTGATAACAAAGGTATCCAAGAAGTTTCGTAAAGATTGGTTCATAAATACGGCCTCTATCTTCTAGCCCGAGCCGTATTGGCATTTGCACTTACAGTGCTGAAAGTAACACAAAATACATCAAAGTTCGTCTAATTTGCATAATTTACGCACAAGAAAAAAACCCACATTATATGTGATGTATCCCATGGTACTAAACATTCATACAAAAAATTATTCAAATCAGAACTTTCATATGGAAGTTCTGCGCAAAAATCTGATTGCACCTAATTTTGCACAAAATGGCTGGCAGCGGCCAACTTGAATTTCGGACCGGTCCCCAAAACACTCGTTCTCACCCCACGGTGATAACAAAGGTACCCAAGAAGTTTCGTAAAGATCGGTTCATAAATGCAGCCTCTAGCCCGAGACGTATTGAATTGTTGACAGACAGACGGACAGATGGCCAGACGGCCGACTGGCCATGGCATAAGCTCAAATTTGACTTACGGCAAAGTTGAGCTAAAAATATACAAATTACTTTAAATTTATCATATTTTTATACCACAACCAATGGTCCAGACTAGCTGATTCGAAAAACGGCTGGAAAGCCGAGGACTTAAAGGAAAATCCAATCTCTAAATTACTTCAGTAAAGGATAGCTCCTACAGGAGAATAGGAGAAGATAGGAATTACATATGTCCTTCTCTTTTACAAGAAAAGAGAATGGCATAACACCAACAATGTAATTGAGAATTACATAATTTCTCCTTTTAATGTCAGCATGATCCCTTATGCTAATTCGGTGAAGGAAACCAATTACAAAGCTTGTCCAGAGAATGAGACACTTTATACTCATTTAAAAGTGTCTGAGGATTTATAGAAATGCTCGTTTGACACGTGACATATACAAAATGCTTCACAGTGAGCTACACTTTAAAAACAGTACATAAATGAGACATAGTTATAGCTTCACACCGAGCTACACATTAAAACCACCCAGCACCAACGCTGGATTACTGTCTCTGGAGGAGGTATTCCCTTGCTTTTCACTATAAAGCCAGATAACTTAAGGGAAAAACCGTTCCCCATTCCCCCTTATTCTGAAGGAAAATTCCTCAGAATGAAGAGGGCAGTGGAACGGCATCAGTGTACAAGCAGACTGCCTAAGACATCTTCTAGATGTAAGATTGATTAATGGACGACATACTGAGCAACAGAAAGAGGACCTAAAGATCTTAGGTCACCGGAGATAGACTCTTACTTTCTAAGGTAAAACTTGGTAAATGAAGAGGGCTGGGTCCAGTAGGCAGTCTTCATAAGATCAGTAATGGCTATACTGTTAGAATAAGCCCAAGAAGTGGACAGTGCAGGCCTGGCATTCTGAAAAATGCAGGAGGGCAAAAAATCGCTCTCCTCAAGCAGCTTAGGAGAGCAATTAGCTTTACACAGCATTTTGAGTATCCAGTTGAACGAACTCATTGAAACTGAAACCAACAGACTACATCAGTGATTTTATTAACTTTACTAAGGTAAAGCGAAATCTCTTAGACATCTAGATGTCTCACTCAGCAACCGAACACACACTTGACAAGACCTGTGTGTGTACCCAGACATGTTATCCAAGAAAGTCATACGCCTACCACTACCACCTTCAACCCCCCAAGGGGGTTGAAGGTGGTAGTGGTAGGCATATGACTTTCTTGGACAACAGGTCTGCTTGAATCTACAGTCACATCCTGGTGCAAGTGCTTCAAGTGACAGGATAGTAGTAATGGTAGTATATTATAGTGTCAATATTCCTTGAATAATTACCCCTCAAACTGTGATGTCAGTTGTTGAACTTGAAACTGACAGAAAAAAATATTGCTGTGACCCATTTTGCTTCAAATGATTGCAACTGTGTTTGGGTATGGTTGCAGCCATTACCTTTTACCACTAAACCACTTTCAAAATGAAATTACGTGATGTTATGTGACTTCGAAGTTAAATTACATTTTTGCTTTACAATAAAAATTTAATGTGAGCATAATACATGTAATCTCAATCATCCCAGACCAAAATATTTAGGAGGGCAATTTTTCGCTCTCCTTAATTCTTTCAGGAGGGCAGTAAGGAGAGCTAAAAAATCGCTCTCCTGAAATTGCCAAGCCCGACAGTGCTCTAACCTTGTGCGCTGAAATCTTGTTGACAGAATGTTGATCCAAAGAGAGACTATCATAGGCGATACGTATTGCCAACTGAATCCATCTAGCAATAGAATGAACAGACATATCTTTTCTGTTAGGAATGAGAGGAGGAAAGAATCTTTTTCTTCCCTTTCTAATAAAATTTGATCGACATTTATAAATGCGCATTGCTCTAACTGGACACAGCAAAGGTCTATGGTTATCCTAGGACGGTAAAGCCTCAATGACAATAGGATCCAGCCGCTTATCTGGAATCTGATTCTTAGCCAAGAATCACACTTCCAGTAACACTAATCCTATTAACAGTATTACCCACACTGCGGTGATGGGAATCATCAACAGATAATGCATGAAGTTCACTCACTCTTCTGGCAGATGCAAAGGCTGAGAGAAAAGCTGTTTAAAAGGTCATGAATTTGAACTCTACATCGTCTAACGGCTCAAAAGGAGCTTCTTGAAGCTTCAACAGAATCTAAGCCAAATTCCACTTAGGAATTAATCTGAGGGTTCTAGGTCTATTAATAGAGAAATTTCTAACTAGCTTGGATAAAGAAGTATCTGATCCAATAGCCAAGTTATTATGATGAGCATAAGTGTCTGATAACACAGACCTATAGCTCTTAATAGTGACAGGCTGCAGTTTGAGTTTGTCAAACAGGTAGACCATGAAATTGGCAATCTGTGGAATGGACAGATCATAGATGTATAACGACTGATCCGTACACAAATGGAAGAAAACCCTCCACTTCGCTGCATAATTTAATGAAGAGGAGGCCCTCCTACAGTTAGAAATTGTGTCCACTTCTCATCCTGTAAAATGTTTTTCGTGCAAGAAGGACCACACAACGGAAATATGTGAAGGTCGAGACCTTCCGGGTTGTGATGCAGTGCACAGGACATCCCCCGAAATAGAAGGTCCTCTCATGGAGGAAGCTTTCGGGGAACGTCCCATAACAGACACCTGAGAAGATTGATACAAGGTTTCTGCGATGACAAAGGTGCTACTAGCAGGATTTTGCAGTGAGACTGTTTGATTTTTAACAGAATCTGCTGAATCAATGGAGCAGGAGGATATGCATATCCTATCATTCTGTCCCATGAGATCGATAAAGCATCTACTGTGCATACTCGATGATCTGGGCATGGCAACATGAACGTCGGTAAATGATTGTTTAGGTGTGTCGCAAAAAGATCTATCATGAGACAATCCCACTCGTAGCAGATCTGACTGAATATACGCTTGTTGAGTCCACTCCGATGGTAACAGGTGACCTTACCGAGAGAGCGAGTTTGCTAGTACGTTCAGATGACCCGGTATATGATGGACTGAGAGATGAATATGATGATTCAGAACAAATAGGAGAATCTTCTCCATTAATTCGCATAACGGAATCGAATGAGTGCCACCTTGGTTCCTGAGGTAAGCTACTACTGTTGAGTTCTTCCGACAGAATTTGAACATGGACGTTTGCTATTTGACAAATAAAATGTTGTAGTGCTAGCCAGATTTGACATCATCTCCTTGATGTTTATGTGCTTCTCTAGGAACCGAGAATCCCAAAGACCCTGACACTTCAAGTCTACAGGACTTAGGGACGCTTGACTCTCGTCCATCATAATCGTGAAAGCTGGATCCAGCAGTTGAAGTGGAACTCCCTGAGTCAACCACTGAAGATCTATCCAAATCTGAACCTTTTGTTTTACTAGGTCCGTTAAAACAATACTGGTTTCGAGCGAATGCGTCTTCACACTTCAGTTCTGAGTAAAGAAAGTTAAAAAATTTATAGTAATTTATATATTTTTTATACTTACCAATGACCCAGACATAGCTGGTGCTAACTCTTAAAATTCTAGGGCCAAACACAAATTTTGCCCCCCAATCCCCAAAATTTGCATCTAAAACCAAAAGAAATCATGTCCTGAAGGTCCTACATACTTTGCCCTCACTGCGAATGCGCAGTGTCAAGGACGTCCCGAAATTGGCACCAATTATCATTCTTACAAGCAGCGCCTGGTCAGCGCTATGTACTCAGCAGGGAGGTATGAGTTCCCAACTCCTGGGAGGGCCATCCCCGTCTGGGTCATTGGTAAGTATAAAAAATATATAAATTACTATAAATTTTTTAACATTTTTATACTGTACCAATGACCCAGACATAGCTGAATAGTAAAAAGGCTGGAGGGCCTAGGACATAGAGGAAAATCCAATAAGCTCAACTATATAAATAGAGTCAACCCCTCGAGGAGAAAAGGAGTATTAGGCTTTACATGTATCTTTCTTATTTTATGATAAATTAGAAAGACACAACACCCTTCATAATTGAGCACAATAACATTCATGTTCTCTATTAACATCCAGTATAACCCCTTATACTAATTATTTTTAAAGTAAGCCAATAAATAAAGTTAGTCCAGAGAATTGAGACTCTTTATATTCTCTTAAAAGTGTCCGAGGATTGTATATTAACGCCCGTTTGACACGTGACATATACAAATGCTTCACACCGAGCTACACTTTAAAAATATGACATGAATGAATTTTTAACATTAATATTACACTTTAAAACCATCCCAGTAACGACTCAGAATTACTGACTCTGGAGGAGGAATCCCCTTGCTTTTCACTATAAAGCAGGTGACCTAAGGGAACACCCTCCCCCCCCCCCCCCCTTCCCCTTGCCCTGGGTCAAATAGCCCAGAGCGAAGAGGGCAGCAGGACGGAGTCACTTCCGGAACAGAAAGCCTGCATAACTTTAGTTGCAACTGTTTAGTGGACGACATTCTGAGCAACAGATAACGGACCTAAACAATGCAGGTCTCCAGAAATGGACTCAATATTCTGAGATAAAAATTTGTGAATGTGGATGGCTGAGACCAATATGCAGCCTTCATTAAATCTGTAATAGCAACACTATTTGCGTAAGCCCAAGATGTAGAAAGAGCTCTTACTTCATGAGCCGAAATCTTAAGCACAGACTGCTGAGATGAAGATAGATTATCATAAGCAGTACGGATAGTTAATTGAATCCATCTAGCAATAGAATGGACTGAAATGCCCTTTCTATTAGGCATCAGAGACAGAAAGAAGCGTTTTCGTCCCTTTCTGATAAACTGAGATCTTTGTTTATAAATACGTAAGGCTCTAACAGGACAGAGTAAAGGCCTATGCCTGTCTGAAGACAGAAGGGCCTTAATAACAATAGGTTCCGGATATTTATTAGGAGCCTGATTCTTAGCTAAAAATCCAACATTAGTGGTAAAGGTAATAGTGTTCCCGACACTACGATAGTGAGAATCATCCACCGATAGTGCATGAAGCTCACTGACTCTTCTAGCAGAAGAGAAAGCTAAGAGAAAAGCTGTCTTATAAGACAAGAATTTGAAATCTACTGTCCCAAGAGGCTCAAATGGCTTTTCTTTCAGTTTAAGAAGAACCCAAGCTAAATTCCATTTAGGAATTAATCTAAGAGTTCTGGGTCTATTTATCGAGAAGTTTCTAACTAATTTAGATAAAGAGACATTAGATCCAATTTGTAAACTATCATGGTGTGCATAGGTATCAGATAACATAGACCTATAACCTTTAATAGTAACAGGCTGCAGTTTGATCTCGTCAAACAAGTATACTAGAAAGTTTGCAATGTCTGGTATGGAGGGATCAAAAATATCAACAGAACGATCCCTACACCAACGACGAAAGACCTTCCACTTAGCCGCATAGTTTAGCGAAGAGGAGGTCCTCCTACAGTTAGAAATCGCGTCCACTGCTCGTCCTGTAAAATGCTTGCCGTGCAAGAAGGACCGCACAAAGGAAATACGTGAAGGTTGAGACCTTGCGGGTTGTGATGAAGTTGCCGCGATTTCCCCTGCGAAAGAAGATCCTCTCGTGGAGGAAGTTTTCGCGGTAAGTCCCACAGCAGACACCTGAGTAGATTTATCCACGGTCTCTGTGGAGACAGAGATGCTACCAACAGAATTTTGCATTGAGATTGTTTTATCTTTAGCAATATTTGCTGAATTAACGGCGCTGAAGGATACGCATATCCTATCATTCTGTCCCACGAGATCGATAGAGCGTCTACTGCATATGCTCGGGGATCCGGACATGGTGACACATACGTCTGCAACTGATTGTTGAGTTGTGTCGCAAATAAGTCTATCATTGGCCGTTCCCATTGGTAGCAAATCTGATTGAATACCTGTTTGTTGAGAGTCCATTCTGACGGCAACAAGCGACCCTTCCGTGAAAGGGAGTCTGCTAAAACATTCAGACAACCCGGAATATGACTGACCGAAAGTAGAACTTGGTGTTCTAGAACAAACAGAAGGATTCTTTCCGTTGAATTGAATATCGGAACGGAATGAGTGCCTCCCTGGTTCCAGATATACGCCACTACTGTCGTATTGTTGGACAGGATTTGGACATGTGCTTTATAAATACATAAACTCTAACCGGACAGAGTAAAGGCCTATGCCCGTACGAAGACGGAAGGACCTTAATAACAATAGGATCCGGATATTAGGAGCCTAACTCTTATGCAAAAATCCAACCTAAATAGTAAAGGAAGTAGTGATTCCGAAACTACGAAAGTGAAAATCATCCACCGATAGTGCATGAAACTCACTGACTCTTCAGTAAAAGAGAAGCCAACAGAATTACTGTCTAAAAGGTCAGAATTTGAAAACTACTGTTTCCAGAGGCTCAAATGATTACTTAGCTAAATAAGAACCGAAGTTAAATTCCATATAGGAATTTAATCTAATGATTCTAAGTCTATTTATCGAAAAGTTACTAACTGACTTAGATAAAGAGACATAAGACTCAATTGTAAACTATCATAGAGTGCATAGGTATGAGGTAACATAAACCTATAACCTTAATAATAACAGGCTGCAGTAGATCTTGTCAAACAAGTATACTAAAAAGTTGCAATGAGTAGTATGGAGGGATCAACAATATGAACATAGTGATCCCTACACCAACGACGGAAAAACCTCCACTTTAGCCGCATAGAATAGCGAAGAAGAGGATCTCCTATAGTAAGAAATCGCGTCCAAAGTTCGTCCAGTACAATGCTTACAATGCAATAAGGACCACACAACGGAATACGTGAAGGTTGCGACCTTGTGGGTTGTGATAAAGATGACACGATTTTACCCAGCGAAAAAAGATCCTCTCATTGAGGAAGATTTCGCGTTAAGTCCCACAGTAGACATCAGAGTAAATTTACCCATGGTCTCTGTGAAGACAGAGATGCTATCAACAGAAATGTATTGTGGTTGTTTATCTTAGCAATACCTGCTGAAACAACAGCGCCGGAGGATACGCATATCCAATCATTCCGTCCTATTAGATCAATAGAGCGTTAACCACATTAGCTCAGAGATCCGGACAAGCAAACACATACGTCTGCAATTGATTAGCAAGCTGTGTCGTAAATAAATTATCATTGGGCGCTCCCATTGATAGCAAATCTGATTGAATACTTGTTTGTTGAGAGTCCATTCTGACGGCAACAAGCGACCCATAAGTGAACGGGAGTCCGGTAAAACAATCAGACGACCCGGAATCTGACGGACCGAAACAGAACTTGGTGTACTATAACAAACAGAAGGATTCTTTCCATTAAATTGAATAACGGAAACGAATGAGTGCCTCCCTGGTTCCGGAGATACGCCACTACTGTCGAATTAACGGACAGGATTTGGATATGCGTTTCTGAATAATGTTCATCCAATGACATAAAGCAAGCCTAAAAAACAATATTCCGCGGAAGATAAGTGCTTGCTTAGAGACTGCGGAACCCAAAGACCCTGGCACTTCGAATCCGTTGGGATCAATATTATATCCCAACCTGTTTGACTGGCAACCGTCATAATTATAACACTCGGATCCGGCAACTGCAGTGGCACTCTCTGAGTCAACCACCGAATGTTTGCCCCAGTCTGAATCTCTTGCAACACTAGATAGACAAGAGAACGTGTAAATCGAGCAATTCATGGATTGCTGAAAAGTTGCCGTAGAAGAGAAGCTTCTCCGAGAACGAAGCGACTCTGAGAGAGTTCTTCACCTTACCATCCACGCGCGTGGATGTAGCTAGGGCTGCGTCACGTCTAACCAACTCCAATCAGCCACTGAAGGGCGGAGTTATACGTGAACAAACTACTGCCCTCAAAAGAAATCACATTGAGGATAATATCCCGTAATTCTTTTCTTGAAGACGTAATGATAACGCCTCAGTAAGGTGGATTACGTATGATAAAGCGTCTAAGTTAAGTCTACTAGACATCATTGTCGTTTCCAACATTGTGGTTGGAAAAGACATAGACAGCGAAAAAGAATATTTCCAGTCTTTAACCACGCCGTCTAGACGCATATGAACTCTCGGTATGCCCTGCTCTGCCAAAATAAATTATTCGTATAAATGATAAAAAGGCAGAAATGAGCATTGCGGACAAGAAACTAAACTATCATGCTTGGTAGCAGGCTTATATGCATATATAGCGTCGATAAATAATACACATGTTCTAATGACATTATTGGACTGTGTCGGTAAGTCAGGGACAATGTCCCTGAACCGATCCAAAATTCCGTGTCCAATGACGCTATAAGTCTCTTATCCAACATCGCAGCAATGTAGTCCGAAAAAACAATCACTGGAAGATAATGCCAGAAGATATGAATGGCAGCTTCCGATGCTACGAAAGGGACAACTCTAAATCTTCGAATCCCTTTCGCTATCCTGTCGGACCCTATAAAGCGTTCGGTCGTCCGTACCTGATGCAACCGCGGACCGCACCGACCCAGCGCCGTCAGATAATTCCTGATTCGACTAAGAAACTGTCGATTGTTGGGATGCTGCGAAAAAACTGTGCTAACTCGGATAGCACGTCCGTCACTGAGGCCTGTGGAGAAGCGGTCCTACAATGCATTGCCGCTGGAAGCTCCGTGATCGTTACCCCGTGCATACTACTAATATGCGAGCGAACGGAGTGTATAGGCCTCGTGTCCCTTGGCTACCGGATGGCGTGACCTATTCGCTGTGGAATTACTGAATGACGAAACTGATCGGATACTCGAAGTCACGTAGTCAATGTGCGGTCGTGTGCCCTGCTGTGAGGATGAGGAAGCATTATCGACAGTCTCTCGGACTGTCAATATAACGGAGCGTCCCGACCGACAGACATATGCTCCGAATGTAAAATATCTGAACCACAACATGCGGTCCCCTATGTTGTTGGACGAGAGAGGGACCTCTCTCGCTCACAGCCCGGACGGACCTGGACAAGCCAGGAACCGGACTAACAGGCTTCCTCCGATCTGTCCTCAATCCGCCGTCACTGGGTGAGTACTAAAGTAATTATAGTGCTCGCATCACCCAAATCTCCTTCCTAGACCACAACGGACGAACCCGGCAGCCGAAGCATTCAATGAATGTACGCTACACCGGGTGAGCTAGCGAATGTCACTCTGTCGATCCTACAAGGGACCTCTTAGGCGATAGACATATTCCATGAGCACTTATTGCCGCTAGCTCTTCATTAACTATGACGACAGAGGCACACTTTTGAAAGACATCTCCGTAACTTTGCGAACAAGAAACCCGAAATGCTTGGTAATAGCAAGCATATAATAATAATATATATATAGCGTCGTTCAATAATTCGAAAGTTTGTGTGACATTATTGGACTATGTCGGAACTGAGGGACGATGTCCCTGAACCGAACCAAAAAATTCTAAGTCCACCGACGCTATTAGTTTCTTATCCGGCATCGCAGCATTCTGGTCCGACGAAAGAAGCTGTAGAAGATCAAGTCAGATGACATACACAACAGCATATGTTGTTCCGAAAGGGAAAGCTCGAAATCCTCCGAATCCCTTTCGGTATCCCGTCGGACCGGATGAAATTTTCGGACGTCCGTACCCGCTTCCGCGGAGCGTCCCGACCCAGCATCGTCGGATAAAAAATATGCGACAAATTCAGTTGATGCTGCGATAAGCTGTGCTATTTAGGAAAGCATGTCCGTTCCCGAGGCCTGTGCAGTAGCGGTCTTACGATGCATTGCCGCCGGAAGCTCCGTGTACGTTGACTCCCGCACACTTTCCTATGCGAACGTCCGGAGTCTGCAGGCCTCGTGTCCCTGGCTACCGGATGGTGTGACCTGGTCGCCGATGATTCTCTGACTGGCGAAGCTGACTGGATATCCGAGGTCACGTAGCCAAGAGCGGTCGTGTGCGCTACCATGAGAATGAGGAAGCCTTATTGACAGTCTACTCCGGACTGCCTATATGTCGGAGCGTCCCGAGCGACGGACGTATGCTCCGAATGCGAAACATTTTGTACCACAACATCTGGGGCCAGATGTTGTTGTACGAGAGAGGGGCCTCTCTCGCTCGTCGTCCGGATGGACCAGAACGAGCTATGAACCGGACTAAAAGGCTTCCTCCGTTCTCCCTCTAATCCGCCGTCACTGGGTGTGCATTTGGTTGATTTATAGTGCTCGCATCACCCCAAAACTCCTTCTAGGCCACAACGGACGAACCCGGCTGCCGAACCATTCGATGAATGGACGCTACACCGGGCGAGCTAGCGGACGTCGAACCTACTAGGGTCCTCTTAGGCAATTGGCGTATTTACATGAGCACTTTTCCGCTAGCCCTTCGTTAATTGTGACGACGGAGGCACACTGTTGGAAGACATCACAGATACATCACCCTAATCTTGATTGTCTGAAATAGAAATTGATAAAGTAGAGTGACCCTGCGGGGAAAGGACCGGAGTGTCCAATTCCCCACTAACATACCGTGACATACGCTTCCCATGTTGTCATCGAAATCATACGATACAGAACAGGAGTTAATGCGAGTACACTGACCACATATAGAATGATTATAAAAGTCAGAGGAAGACTTCCTCTTATTACAATTGATCAAAATCCTTTCAATGTGAAAAGAAAACAAAGTCCTGGTACTCGCACCAACCCCTGGCAATCAAAATACATAATAATAATATGATCCATTAATATAGAAAAAATAATTGAAATCAAAATATTTTGAAAAAATATTTTTTCAGAATAGCCCAAGTTTCTGAAAAGTAACGTTGAGCCCCAATGGATCCCAAGCCTAAGTGTGGACAAAAATTTTAAAAATATTTTAAACAATTTATTCAAAACTTACGAACAATAATAATGTATCTAGTTATGATTAAAATAACATCAAGATATTATTTTCAAGAAATCCCCCCCTCACACAGAGGGCTGTTGTAAATGTAAACAATGAGTGTAAAAACACTAAAATAAGACTCCAGGCACCCAGGCCCGGAATCAGTTACCAAAAATACACTATCTGATGCAAAACAGAGACTTCCAGGGAAGAAACTGCAGAACATCAGATGGTAGATGCAGAACACAACGCCTAACCACCCGTAGGTGAAGACGTAAACATGGAGAAAAGAACAGAATTCATTCTGTTATTCAGCTAAAACTCCCAAGAAATTTTAGTAATAATAATTACAGAAACTATGCCAAAAGCATGGGAGAATAGCAAGAGGGGACTTAAAGGAAAGGGAGAGAGGAAAACACTGAAAAATCAGTGTAACTAAATAACCAGAATGACAACAAAATGGCTGCTGCCTCGAAAATAGGTAACTTAACATAATTTCATTAAAAAATTTTAAGTTACAGCCCTGATAATATTCTGTCACACATTTTTCCTCTCCTCCTTCTCTATCCTCCTTAGAATCACCATTTCACTAATATTTATGTGTCTGGCATCATTTAAACTGAGATTTACAAGCACAAAGATCAGTCAGATGTTATCTGATGAAGGGCCAAACTTAGAATGATTAATGGCGCCAATTTCGGAACGTCCTTGACACTGCGCATGCGCAGTAGAGGTGAAGTGTGGAGGGCCATTCAGGACATGTTTTCTTTGGTTTTAGATGCAAATTTTGGGGATTGGGGGGCAAAATTTGTGTTTGGCCCTATATTTTAAGAGTTAGCACCAGCTATGTCTGGGTCATTGGTACAGTATAAAAATGGAAATTTTCAGGGAAGCTCAAAAGTGAGCCCATCCCCTGGAGAGCCCAAATATGGACATATCAACTTTCTTTGAACAACTTTTAATCTTGAACACCAGAGGAAGTTTCATATCAAATATCAAAGCATTCCCACATGTGGTTCATGAGAAGAAGATTTTTAAAGAATTTCATCATATTTGGGCATAAGCACAAGCTCAAAAAGGGCAGAGACCCCAGTTGAACAAAACTAAAACAGAATACCCCCAAGATGATGTGGCCCATATATGTTTCAATTTGAGCCATTGGTTTGTGAGAAGATTGTTTTGTAAAAGCTAATGTACGACGGACGACGGGAGATGGAAGATGGAAGACGGACGATGGACGCCAAGTGATGGCAATAGCTCACACTGACTTTCAGTCAGGTGAGCTAAAAAGGAGATTTTAAAGCACAGATGTCAGATCATTGTTACTGACTTTAGGGCCAAACAAAGAATGGTGGTTCACGCCAATTTCTGTACCTTCCTGGATACTGTGCATGCACAGATAACAAAAGTATGGAGAACCAGATGGGACTTATTTTTTTCAGTTTTGTATGCAAATTTGGGAGATTGGGGGGTGAAATTTGTGTTTGGTGCTGAATTAAACTGAGTTAGCACCAGCTAGTCTGGGCCATTGGTTGTGGTATCAAAATATTAGAAACAGGCTTTTAACCCTTGTGGCCTATTTCTGATTTTTACGACCTCAGAACAGGTGCCCTAAACATATCATGAGTAGGTCCTGCTGACAATAAACAAATTACATAGGCGGTGCTTTCTAGTCAAATCTTGGCTGCCTGTTAAGGCAGCCAAGATTTGACTAGAAATTACTGTTTAGCCACTGGACATGTACAGGTCTGTGGTCACGTGTGAATTCAGGACAACTGTCCAGGCCCTTAAGGGCTAAACTCTAGTAATTGTTTATGAAGGGTTTTTTTACCATGGAATTGTGTCCTGGTTGCACTCACAAGAGGGTCTCCAATTCTAAATTATTTAAAAACTGAAAATTGACTCTCGTAGCAGGAGTTAACCCTTTAACCAAAGCAGACGATATCAAAATTTATTATTTTAAATATCATTTTTTAAATTTTAAAAAAAAATTTCAACAAAACCATGTCATGTGAACCTACGTTTGATATTCTTGTTGAAATTGTTTGAAAAAATAATATTTTTTCAACTGCAGAATTTGCATATTACGGAGACGGATGCGGCCAATTCGTTGGGTGAAGGGTTAACTTTAATCACAAATGATTCATAAGAATCGGGACAAGTTTTAAGGCCTGGAAACACTTTGGGTAAAATCGGAGAAACACTAATAGAAAGAGCTGAAAAAAGCTATGTGTCATTCACCCCAAATCCTTAACAAAACAAAACCTACATGCATTCTATCATTTTAATCCAAAAACATGCATTTATAAAAGTAATTAACATACCATGAATACAGATACAGCTATAGAAGCGGTGCCAATTGTGATGCCAGCCTTTTCTAAGTTTCCAACCAACTTATCATAACAACCCTGAAAAAGATTATAAACATTCCGTAATATTCACAGGATTTACGTACCTTAACCCTTTACCTACCACGAAAAGCAGACGACACTTGCAAAAAAATTCTTTAATAACTAATTTTTCTCATTTTTTGTGGCAAAAATAGATTATGACCCCTCACTGGAATGAGGGGTCATAACCTATGTTTTGAGACAAAAAGGAAAAAAAATAATTGAAATTAACTGTTCATTTTTTAGAATAGCACTGGCTGGTGTTGGCAGTTACGTTGGGTAAAGGCTAACCGTTTATAGCTTATTTCTTCCCCTGCTAATGTTTTCTTAAATTGGTCTACAGATCAGGGATCTGGAACTATTTAGAAACCAAGAGAATTCATACTCTCATATTCTATCAAACAAGAGCCATCTAAAGTGTGCCCCCCCCCCCCCCCCCCCAACACTCACTCCTGCAATTTGATTAATAGCATATGGCACCAGAAACTAAAGATGAGACTGATGATTAAAGTTATTCTCGAGTAAGATTGGGCGACATTGATAAAAAAAAATATTGCAGTATTTCACAAAAAATACCGTGGTAGATGGTATTATTGGTCTTGACATTCAAACTTGCTATAGTCAGCCAATGAAGTTTTAAGTAAAATCGTGACCACACTGACTATCCACCTAATTAACTTGAAATGGTGAGCAAATACCTGACTAATGTCTGTCAGAAACATTATTTTTAATTTAAGCGCAGTTACCAGAACAAAGTTTCTATGGCAAATGTGACTGAAAACTGCAAAGCATTCTGTTCAATTAATCATTTTTAAGTAGTCGCTTTAATTCCCAAGAAAGTCCAACTCAGTGACATGTATAGTTAAAGTGAGATCCTTTAATGTGCCTGATTTTCCAGTGACACTGATCAAATCCAGTGCAGTGATTTTCACTGCTATGCGATTACTGAAATAGTTGAAAATATATCAATGAAATCAACTAAAATCAGTATGTAGAATGATGTATTATGATGTATTAACATAATAAAATAATATTCTGTATTATTTGATGATAATAAAGCATTTAAAATTTTATTGTATTTTATTCTCGACTGCTACAGCTGTTCTTGGTTTTTATTATGACCCAACTTTTCACCAATGTTGAAACCAGGCATACTGCAGAAATTTGTGAAAATCACTCATGGTTGGTTACTTGGAATTAGCTCTTCCAAAAACATCAGGAAAGTTGTAATTTCTTGCTGATAAAATGACAAAAGTTAACGTTATTTTCCAGTTTGTAATTTGCAAACTGAATGATGACAGTGTAAAAACCTTGAGAATTATGAATCAATGGCTTAACCTATGGGCTGTTTTGACCGTACTGTGGTAACACCATGTTTTTGATATAACGATAAAATAAAGATTGCCGATATTACTAACGGTATTAGATTTAATGCCAATTATAATCGGTATACTGAAATACTCCTGCACTATTCTTGAATTAACTGATGAAAACCCAAATCAATATGGCTGAAATATAACTGCAAAATCAATACGACTGTTGTGGCATCCACATTGAATACTGAATTCAGACAATTAATGAAAGGAACCTCCCACTACCCACTCAATATATGGCCAAAATATGAAATTAATCAGCAAAAGCATTCTTGAGTTAACACTTTACCCAACGCAGATGATATCAAAATTTATTATTTTAAATATCATTTTTGTATATATTTTCAAAAAATTTCAACAAAACCATATCATGTGACCCCTCATTGGAGTGAACCCAATGAGCTCGTTCCAATGAGGGGTCGCTTGATATGGTTTAGTTGAAATATTTTGAAAAATTTCATTTTTCCAACTGCTCAATTTGCAGATGCTGGTGATTTGTTAATCAGAGATGAGTGTTTTTCAAATTTCATGTTGGTTCCAGTTTTGGTTTCACTGAAAGCATTGGGTCTTCGGTTTTGGTTTTCAATGTACAAAAATAACAATGCATGCATTAGCATATAGGAAGATGTATTTGGCAGTACATGCATTTGCATCAAACAAATAACTTCAAATCGACCCACTTATAGAACAAAACAGAACATGACACTTTGTTGAGATATCCAAGTCAAATTCAACCTTTTATAGCAGCACACTCAGTCTTGAAATGCTTGAAATAGTAAATTATTCACTGGCAGAACTATAGTAGCAGGATACTGGATGGTTAATTACTACTAAACTGCAGCTGGATACATTTTCAACTGGCGATTATTTAAAATTTCTGAGAATAAAACACAAGAAGAATTTGCAAACTGGTTTCTAGTGGGTCACCTCGTACAATACAGAGGTCCATGAGGTAAAAGGTTCGCAAGTGCTTCTTGTGTTTTTATGAAAAAGATTAATATTTTCGGGGTGAGAAAATCTTATGAGGTGTAAATTTATGCATCAGTCAGTGTCAACAGGGACTCCCTTTCCAGGCCAATACACCTGCGTAATATACTGGCACAGTTGAGCCCATTTAACTGGATATCTCTTAACTGAATAACTCTGTTAATTGAATATAATTTCCCAACACAAATCCATTTACCATACCTCCAGTACAAATCTGACCTGTTAATTGAATTTAGGTTAGAGAGTAAACTCCTGTGAATTGAATAAAAAATCTTGTAACCTTTTGAGAAATTACTTTGACTCTCCCTAGTTTTTCTTTGTTTATACACCTACTTAGCCTCAGTACATCCAATACAGGCATTTAATCTATTATATCTTGTTTGAAAGAGCACATGGAGCTCAGTCAAACAAGATATAATAGAATAAATGCGAAGAGTATCTCAAAAATACAGGAAAGTGACTCAATTCCAGTGAATTGAATACTCCTGTTAACAGAATAGTTTTCAATGGCAAAGTGGCTATTCAATTAACAGGGTTTCACTGTACTTGATTCCCTGAGCATAATGTGTTTGCATAAATTATCTCAAGAGTTTCAAGTTTGAGAAAAATTATTTTTGCCTGGAGTCTGTTGCAAAATTAGCCACCCCACCCCTCCAATACATGTGTTTTGGGTAACCTGACCAACTCTAAAAAATAATGACGACCCTAAATATTATATTGAGTAAAAGTCGCTCATTTAGGTCATTGTTTCCCTAAATTTCCATCCGACTTCAACTGTGATTTTGAAGCCGGTTTTGGAGTTAAAGCTTTCACAATAACATGTAGAAATAAATATATTTGACATTATAAATGTGGAACAAGACAAGTTGCAGTTCTGCAAAGGAAATCGTATTTGATAAATAATACCAATAAGTGCAACTGTTCTGAAAACGGGGTATCGCGACTCTAAAGTTAGAAAAAGAAGTTAACTTTAGGTTGATTCTCTCATTATTCTGAGAAGTGAAGACCTAATTAGAATTTTTCAACATTAAAGTAGGAAACCATGACAACAGGTTTTCTGCAATTGTTTCAGTTTTGACAACAAAACAGAAACTGAACCAAAATGTTTGGTTAACCGCTCATAATAGATAGAAACCCAAATCAAGACTGCAGTGCTGACAGCCATATTGAATCCAGACAATTATTGAAAAGAACCTCCCACTGCCCATACTGAATGGTAAGCTCTGTTTTATCATATTGGTAGCAGAGCAGAAGATCAGAAAAAAACTACATGTTATTATAGAACTGGAAAATGTTAGTGTAAATCTGAAGTGAGAAGTTTATTCAAAAAAGGAGGGAAAATAGAGAACAACAGAGAAATTGTTTTAATTTATGTTATGCAGAGAAAATAGTTCAGTTGTAATATGTCTAATAAAAATTAATCCATCTATATTTAAGAAAGCTTGTAATTATGAAAGATTCAAGCACGAATTACTTGCATGGTGAGAAGTTGCCGACTTAGTTAAAAATAAGCAAGGAATTGCTATTGCTCTCTCTTTACCTGAAGATGAGGAAACAAAAATTCGAGAGCTAAATTATTTTTCAAAAGTGATTTGTAACATGAGTATTTTTTTCAAAGATACCACACTAGCAGCAAGGAGAGCCTTAATTTAGCAAAATATTATTCATAAATAATTGTTTTATTACCATTTATTGGAGAGTGCCTGTTGGCACTCTCCAATAAATAGAAATAAAACAGTTTTACAAAAAAAAACCCATTTTTTCAACTGCAGAGCCAACAATGATCTAATGCTAACAGTATATAGCAACTAAAGTGGCTTTCAGCACTTTTCAATAGAGCCATGATAGTGGATTCTGGCACTCAACCAGTTCACAAGAACACTTGTTTCGTAAGAGTGGAGGTTATGCAAATTTAAATCGATGCGAACGGATGACTGGTTAGCCAAATATTGCATCTTGAATGGTAAAGTCTGTATAACTTAACCAGCCTTTCTTATATCTGATAGAGTTTTAGATTTTTGACTTGAGACTAAACTAAGTTCAAAGGTCAGCGGCAACATTTTTTGACAGAAATGGACGAAAATCGACAGCTCCCATATAGATGTCACCCCACACAAGCATACCAAGTTTGCAAGCGATCCAATCATAAATGTGCCCTGCAGGGTGTGTCAAAGTGAAATACTGATGCTTTAACTGCACTAAGTTTTTACTAAGTTCATCAGAGGTTGTTGCCAATGGCAACTATTTTTTATGGAAATGGAAGAAAATCGATAGCTCCCATCTAGAGGTAACCCCAAACAAACATTCTTATTCAAAAAAGGAGGGAAATTTCTTATTATAAAAAGGGCATACAACAGAAAATTATGCAAAATTCTCAAAAAGGAAAACCCTTTCACTGTGTGTCTCTAAATGCATTCACCACCGATGATTTGATATAACAAATGATAGTGTCAATGACACTGTAGCTCAACTTGACAAACTTGAACTTGGTAAGTTATAAGTGAAATGGCAAAATTGAAGATCACTGGTACCAATGTTATTTGATGAAACTTCAACATAACAGCATTGTGTGTACACAACGTCAAGAGTAATCCATGCATTTTTAACTGTAAACTGTAAGGCTGGCTAAAGGAAGAATGTTGATACAGAAATGCAGCAAGTTCAGAGGTTATTGTAAACAGCAACTTTTTCACAGAAATGAATGCTGATCAATAGCTCTTATCCAGATGTCTCGCATAATGAGCACACCAAGTTCAAAAACAATCCTTCGATAAATGTGCCTGTAGGCCATGTCAAAGAAGAATGTTGATGCTCAAATGCAAAAAATTCAAAGGCTGTTGCTAACAGCAACAGTTTTTGATAGAAATGAAAAGAAAATCGATAGCTCCTATCTTTGTCACCCTGTATAAGCAAACAAAGTTTCAAAACAACCTGATAATGAATGCGCCTTCTGAGCCATGCCAAAGGAAGATGTTAATGCACAAATGAACCAAGTATGAAGGTCAGTGCTTGTGGCAATGTTTTTTTCATCTTTATTCATAAATATACCCTGCAGAGAGTGCAAGAGGAATAAGTTGCTGCACAAATGCAGTAAGTTCATAGGCTGGTGATAACGACAATAATTTTTTATGGAAATGAAAAAAAAATCAATAGCTCACATCTAGATGTCACCCCAAACACATATACCAAGTTTCAAAGTGATCAGATCATAAATGTGCCCTGAAGGGTGTGCCAAAGGGAAATATTGAGGTCTGACTAAATGAAGTTCAAAGGTTGTTGCCAGCTGCAACATTTTTTGATGGGAATGGAAGAAAATCGATAGCTCCCATCTAGCATACCAAGTTTCAAAGTGATCCGATCATAAATGTGCCCTGCAGGGTGTGCCAAAGGCATGTTTTATTGAACTATCATTCACAACGTTTTTCACATGTTGGCATTCATGAAATGATTTGTGATATTTTTCCATGCATACGTGAAACCAGGACACTCCATGATGACTGTACTGTAGCATACCAAGTTTCAAAGTGATCCGATTATAAATGTGCGTTGCAGAGTGTGCCAAAGGGAAATTTTGAGGCATAACTGCACTAAGTTCATCAAAGGTCGTTGCCAATTGCAACATTTTTTCGGTCAAGGAAGAAAATAAATAGCTCCTATCTGGAGGTCACTCCAAACAAACATACCAACTTTCAAAGTGATCCGATCATAAATGTGCCCTGCAGGGTGCGCCAAAGGTTAATATTGATGCATAACTGCACTGTTAGGCCATAAAAAAAAGAACCTCTGTTTCTCAGGCCCGCGCGCATGGTCATTTTTGGTGCGCATGCAACCTTTTTATGACACCAAAAAATCTTCAAAAAAAATTGGAGATATTGTGCTCATTTCGGTAAATCGATATCGATGTGTTCGCAAATTTTAAATTAACACACTTCAAGCTTTTTCTACACTATACCTTAATAAAGTGGGTGGGTTTTAGCAATATTCACAACAGAAAGTGTTTTATTCTGTAAAAGGTAAGTCATAATGACAGCAAGAAGGAAGGTGTCTTTCAGTCTGACAACAAACAGTCACAACGGGGAATGGTCGATTCGCACCACGTTTGATTTGCACCAACCCTCAGAAAGTCTGCAAAGTCAGGTGCTATGTTGAATAGAACACCGTCTCCTGGCATTTATTTTTAGTAACATTTGTATTGTAAATGGCCGTCATTGGGAATTTGTGTACTGTTATTTGAAACCGTTATGAGTTTCCCAGTTAATTTAAATAAATGCATTTGAGATGCAGGATAATTGGATAACTAATAGTAACCATTGCTTGATATAAAAGTAACAGTCATAGTTGAAAATAAATCGCATATAGGCAGGTTTGTGCGGTCGAATTGGTAAATAAAAACACGCAAACATTCGTTTTGTATTTCATTTTAAAATTTCAAAAAAATATGATTTATGGATCAACTGCCCGTTCAAATGGGTTGTGATAATTTTGAATATAATGGGGAAAAATTGCGATTCACGATTTTATTAGGCAGGTTGTGAAAGGATTTTTTTTTTTTGGTAAAATAAATCTTTGAAAGTTGGCACTTCGACATTTGATTTGTCCCAGAGACGTTTCAAGCCGAGACGTTTCACCCACGAGGCGTTTCGTGACTTTCGTCCTGTGTTATAATTTTCACGTTTCACTGAAAAAACAAACATTCAAACCCCACTTCATTTACAGCCAAACAGCCCTATGGTGAATAACCAATATATTTGCGAAATTTTGCATGGTCCACCCGGCATTTGGGTGGGGGTCAAATTACCACAAACAACCTCTCAGGGAGAAAATAAAAAGAAAAAAAAAAAACGCCCGCCCACATGCTTTTTGGGAAAAAATGGCCTGAGAAACAGACAATCAACTTTGTATGGCCTTACAGAAAAATCACAGAAAATCTACAGCTCCCATCTCAAGGTAACCCCAAATAATTTTAACGGGAATCAAAGTAAATTGATAGCTCCCACCTTGAGGTAACCCCAAACAAGCATACCACGTTTCAAACTGATCTGATCATAAATGTGCCCTGAAGGGTGTGCCAAAGGGAAATATTGAGGTCTGACTAAACTAAGTTCTAAGAACACTGCCAGTGGCAACATTTTTTGACTGAATTGGAAGAAAATCGATAGCTCTCATCCAGAAGTCACCCCAAACAAGCAAACCAGGTTTCAAAGCGGTCTGATCATAAATACGACCTGTTTGGCGTGCCAAAGGAAATTGTTGACGTAAGTATGCCGACCAATAGCTCAGCTTGACTTTGTCAAGTTGAGCTAAAAACTGAGAGAAAACATCCAGAGGATATTTTCTCTCAGATTTTTTGTAACATCAAATGACCAGTGATGAGTGCCCTTGTTCCTTCCAACATTTGGACAATTCTGCGGCTTTGTCTGCTGTAACTGGTGACCAACTAGGGAGTACATCCAAAATACTATTTGATATTTAGGAGATAAACGTCTCTTGTAGAGTTAGACATTCGTGAATTTGACTATGGAAATCCATTTGTTAACTCACCCCAGAGGTCATACTCACCAAGTTCCAACTTTCGATTTATTTTGACCTTCTGGTCAAGTTCCATGGTTGTAATAAACTGGACGTTTCTCACAAGTCATGGCCGTGTTACATGTAGTAAGCCATGTGTATCTTAGAAGTTATGATGTAATACCATAATAGCATAATTACTGTTTGTTGTGTTTGATCATCTTGGTATTATGCTATACCGGGGTAATAAAAGATTTTCGGTATACCAAATAATTTTATTTGCTCATGGTTTGGAGAATTGTTTCACTTCTAACGATGACTGGAATTACATTGGAGATAAAAGTCTCTTGTTTCATTAGACATTCAGGAATTTGACTATGGAATTAACCCATTCACATGCGGGTGTCATTCTGTGTTTATTGCATGCCTTCATGTCTATAAAAACAATTATTAAAAGGACACTCAGCAATTGATTTGACAACTATCAACATAAAGAACACAGCTTATCGCCAACCAAATTTGCAAGGGGAACCATGTTATTATTTCATCCCCTGAGTTCCAATGTGTTCTATGTGCCTACTGGCACATAGAACACATTGAAACTCAGGGGATGATTTTCAGCTATTGTTAGCGATTCAAATTGTAATTTCGTTGCATGATTTGTAGAAAATTCCAGTGAAATTTGACTTCTATTTAAAAATAGTCGGTCGGCGATTTCCGTTCCGCATATATGTGCAGAACAGGTTTTCATTTTCAGCTGGGTTTAGTGTTGCTGTTGATGGGAATTGCATAGAACAAATATTAGATCACTCTATTGAACAGGTATTGCTAACATAAAACTTACATTCAGGTACATTGTGCTGTTTTTATTAACTTCCATAACTGGGGGTCCAACAACTGGATAAATGTGTTTATCTACTTTTCCTTGACACATATCTAGGTCTTCTTTTCTCCCACCACAGCAACTTTTGGGAACATAGCTCAGATCTGGAAGAAAACATTTTAAACTTTGGCTCCTCTTTAATATATGGACTTCATCACTTGAGACTGACAGCAATAAAGAGAGAATGAGAGCTCTGTCAAATTGAAACAAGATATAACAGAATAAATGCTTACACAGGAATTGCTGAGGCCAAATAAACAAATGTGAGAATCAGAATTGATTTTCACAAATGATTCTTGAAAGGATAACAATGAGAATCAACTTTGAGTCTTCACTACACTACATATTCAAAACAAGACATTGTCATAGCAAGATGGTCGTGCACAGACCTACAGTGTAAGTCAAAATAAGTTGTAGGTATATGTTTCTTTCTCTTCATACAGTGATTAGACCAGAATCTGACATCATTATCAGGAAAGCTCTCACCGTCAGATCCTGATTTTATCAATGCAGAAGCAGCAGTATACTTAGTTTATTGTGGTTATGCTACAACTTGTTTTGACTTGTACTGTACATACAGGCAGACTGTTTATTCAGTTAATTTCATATAACAAAATACTAAGTGATGTAAACAGTGTGCAGAGATTCAACATACATACACCACATTCATCTCAAATACAAGAAAAAGCCCATCCTAGGTGATTCAGCCGCCCAGAAAAAACCAGAGATAAAACTTTCAACTGAAGAAAACTCTGGAAATCTGTGTCCATAGAAAATGCAATCTTCCCACATCTGGGCTAAAGGTGTTGGATCCTCACTTTGAAGACATAAATGGAATTATGGTTCAAAAAAGAATAAACTAAAATGTTAAACACTACATAAAAAAAACCCCTTAACCACTAACCAAAACCAGCTCGGCAACTGTATGTGCTGACAGAGCCGATCAGAATGATCAATTTCTCACCTGACCATTCTTGCATCAAACAACTACGCACGGGACAAAACTGACATTGTACGGTGAACTAATTAACCCCAATCTTGCCAACCACACCTATTCACTACATGCCAAGAAGATATTATTTTTCCACTATTTCGGCAAAACGTGGAAAAAATGAATTCTCACAAAGTGCTCATTTCATTCTTGTCATAGATAGTCCAATGTCCTTAACCAGGGTTTCTGCTAGACCGGCTGTGGGTCCGTCGACCGGACCCATTCCCCCGCCGATCATACTCACAAAAGCTGGTGGTTAAAATGTCGAGTGCAATGCTGTATCGTAATGACACTCAGGATCCTTTGTTTCCATGTAATATAGGCATAATTATGTTGTATACTATGCCTACTATTACTGGCGACAACCTGATACTTTATAACCTCCAGACGAGAGGGGGAAACAAAGTTCAAATCCTAAACGTCGCTTATAAAATTTTGGACTCAAATTGTCGTGTTTGGTCCGAAATCAATGGCTTTTATTTCGATCGATAAATGATGTAATTGCACGTACATGACATCACACGTCCACATCATGGTTCTTTTTGAATATCAGGTTGTATAAAAAAATTGAGGTCAAGCGTTGCAGTCACTGTCAGGATTCGTGGATTTTGTGTTGTTTTGGGTTTGTATTTTTATGAAACCTCCGACCAGACGTAGTATTATGTGTCCCGTGAGAATTTAGAGAATTATAGGAGGAAAAAATACATATTTTCCACTTCAATCATTCAGCATTTTAGGGACCAGAATGCCCCCAGAGGGCACCTAAAAATCAAATTTTTCCGGGGGGGGGGGGGGGGGGGGGTCTGGGGGGGAGACCCCCCCCCCCCCCCCCCCCCCCCCCCCCGATCCCCCTCTATACGCACGTGCCTTCAGCATGTGTGGCAGGCGACTTCAGCGTCGGAGTTTCACTTTCTTTAAACTACCGGACCCACAAATTTTCCCCTAGAGGAAACCCTGCCTTAACTCTTAACCCACTGATTATTTTCAAAATATTTTTCATCACATCTTGTCATGGCTGCTGTGAAGCAGCCATGACTAGATTTGATGAAAAGTTTATCTAAATAAATCTCAAGAAATCATTGGTCAAAAAGTTCATACAATTTAGTTAAATGTGTCCAAATTATACTTATTTCAGTGGCATGCGATTTAGTGTCCTGGGCAGGAATATCTGCCGGCAGCATGCAAGAAGTTAAATGCCTGAAGAATCCTCCTTATTTTTTGCTCCCTCCGAATAAAGTAACACTTTTACTATCAGTGGTGTCTCTACAGGCTAGTAATGAACCGATTATCTAAACTTGCTATCAACCAATTACTGGTTATTTCTCTGCTGATTATGCCGATTCTGATGGTTGAAGTAGGACACTGAAGAAAATCTGATGGTGCCTGTTATACTATAGTATTTCGTTGATTAATCATCAATTACGAAAGCTTAATACCACATAAGTTTTCAGAGTATGCATATTAAGTGCTGGGCAATATTAGCCAAAATAATATTTGCATTTTGGTTGGGTTGTGGGGAAAAGATTGTTATTAACGATACAATCACACGATATTGTTCCAGTGAAGATTGTGTTTTATTCCGGTAAATGGTGTTAATATGGTTTTGTGTAAGGAAACAATACACTTGGCTGTATTAACCAGGAATATACTGAGCACACATACTTTGTGTCTTAATTGAATAATAATTTTGATGTTAATCTGTGTTGTGAAGTCGTATGACGCATGGTTTACATGTGTATCAGAATGTATTATTCAATGTTCTTTTCTCAACTGTTTACCTCCCTTGATGTGTTTCTCCAATGTTTACATGAACTCTACCATCTTCGGGGAATGGTGGCGATCTCATACCAATTGCAGTTGGTAAATTCCGTAATATCTGCTCTGCAAATCCCTAAATTTTCTGCTATGCACAACACGTTTTTAATGGGGAAACTTCATTGCAATGGCCAGATGTCAGGGGGATTTTTTAATAGTCAGTGTTAAATATAGAATTACTGGAAACTGATGGTTTTTAACTGCTGGTTGTCATAATCGGTCGATGCCCCATAACCAGCTGGTTCCAATTGCCGATTCCGATAATCGGTTAATCACTACTACAGGCAGCCAACACTTTACTAAAAACCACTGCCAAAGCACATTTATTTGTTTATTTAACGACACTTTCGACAGCCAGGGTCACCTCGTGTCGGACAGTTTTACGGGTGGGGAAAGCCGGAGACAACCACCGAGCAACTGTCAGGCCCCCCCAACATACTAACTCCACACAAGCAGGGTCAGCATTGAAGTGCATCATTGACGTGCAGTGCACCTTAGTACACAACTTCATCGTGCCCTCACGTGGGACATGGGAGTGAAGTGTCTTGCCCAAGGACACGGTTGCCAAAGATGGATTCGAAACGAGGACCTCTCGGAGTGCAGCCTGCACCTTTGTCTACTAAGCCACTGCGCCCCTGCCAAGTCACGTAACTTCTATCAGCAAAACCACCAAAAGCCTACCTGTTGGAGCATGAAAAAGTCAAGAGGCTCACCAAAGTTGGAACTAGGGTGTTAAGAGTTGAACTGTAAGAAATTTATAATACAAGGTTTGTTTTTTTAATATGGAAGAAACTGGTTACAAACTAAAGAAAGGAATATTGAAAAAAACATTTAAAATGGATCTTTCCAGAGGCTGACCTAACTCTTTAGAATTCCATACAAAAGTGTTCTAAAATCCAAGAGATACTAAGATATTTAAATATTTAAAAAGTGATTGAAAGCTTGTTTATATAGGAAAGCATTTCACCAGTAATGTGCAGGTTAACACCATACTATAGTAGGTCTGCCGTTTTCAAAATTTTGCATGACCCATTTATGGTTCATTTGGTCTGAGCTTTGGTAACCTGTTGTTTGTTCCCCTGTACTTGATTCAGGTAACCCGTTAGGTACCCTGAATATATATATGTCGCAACTATATTGATATATGAACTGTTGTATCATAGCCCAGTTCTTGCTTCTATGGGCAATATCCTGATGAATGGAGATGAATCCTCAGGAACAATAATGAGGCTGTGTTGCAGCAATTCAGATACAAAGTATTTGCAACAAGAGCGCACGTATCGCTGAAGCAATACGATGTCCCCTACCGGACTAATGAGCATTAATAATTATACAAATGTTATAACCTAGATGTGATTAGCATGAATTCCGTTGAAGCATTTCCAAAAAAAATCCAGAAAACTGATATTTTGGTGCTTTTCCATATTTCCAAGGGCCATAACTCACACAAGAATAATGCAATCAGCATGAAACTCAAACTTGATCTGTAAGTCATCGTTCTATAGTAGGTTACCAAGAATGAAATCATTCGGTTGAAGCATTTTCAAAAAAAGTCCGGAAAACTAAAGTATGACTGACAGACTGACTGACAGACTGACGGATGGACAGAGTGCAAATGAAACTTGATCTGTAAGTCATCGTTCTATAGCAGGTTACCAAAAATGAAATCATTCTGTTGAAGCGTTTCCAAAAAAAAGTCTGGAAAACTAAAGTATGACTGACAGACTGACGGATGGATGGACAGAGTGTAAATGAAACTTGATCTGTAAGTCATCGTTCTATAGAAGGTTACCAAAAATGAAATCAATCCGTTGAAGCGTTTCCAGAAAAAGTCCGGAAAACTGATATTTTGGCACTTTTCCATATTTCCAAGGGCCATAACTCACACAAGAATAAGGCAATCAGCATGAAAATCAAACTTGATCTGTAAGTCATCGTTCTATAGTAGGTTACCAAAAATGAAATTATTCTGTTGAAGTGTTTCCAAAAAAAAGTCTGGAAAATTGATATTTTGGCGCGTTTCCATATTTCCAAGGGCCATAACTCACACAAGAATAATGCAATCACCATGAAACTCAAACTTGATCTGTAATTCATCGTTCTATAGTAGTTTACCAAAAATTAAATCATTCCGTTGAAGCGTTTCCAAAAAAACTCCAGAAAACTGATATTTTGGTGCTTTTCCATATTTCCAAGGGCCATAACTCACAAAAGAATAATACAATCGGCATGAAACTCAAACTTGGTCTGTAAGTCATCGTTCTATAGTAGTTTACCAAAAATGAAATCATTCCGTTGAAGCGTTTCCAAAAAAAACTCCAGAAAACTGATATTTTGGTGCTTTTCCATATTTCCAAGTGCCATAACTCACACAAGAATAATGCAATCAGCATGAAACTCAAACTTGATCTGTAAGTCATCGTTTTATAGTAGTTTACCAAAAATGAAATCATTCCGTTGAAGAGTTTCCAAAAAAACTCTGGAAAACTAAAGTGTGACTGGCAGACTGACGGATGGACAGAGTGCAAACCTATAGTCCCCTCCGGCGATGCTGATAGGGGACTAATTATAGCCTAATCTTAAGAGTATGGCATCCGTAATCAATATTTGTGGTAGAGACATGAATTATTGCCATTCCCTGATTTTGTATCTATGTTACATTAAAAGATGATCAACAGTTTAAAATGATGTTCAGCATCAACCAATCATCAGCAAACATGTAGGTGTTTACATATCCATGAAGTTTAGCTGCTGTGTTGCCCAACAGACCAGCTACACCTCAAGCAAATGCATGATTGGTTGATGCTCCATATCATTCCACCATTCATTTGTACTAGAACATTAAACTTGGCAAACATTACTCGTAACCCGGCGACAATTTGCTGCAACCCGTTTTTCGTTTGCTTGTTTTTCATTTCAGGTAACTTCCACGCAGGGCTGCATGATATTCAAAACTGAATACCGGTATCCGTATTCAAAAAAATACTGCGGTATACCAGTATATTGAAAACTGTTCAGATATATGAACACAAGTACCACAATCGAGACTCGAGGCATCACAGTCGGATCGAATTAGCATGCCTTGATGATGCGGTTTGAAAAACCTTCACCTTCAATGATGTTTGTTCAAATTATTCCATTAATGAGCTGGAAACAGGCAAACATTACCTAATTAAGGGACATAATTCTGCTCAATATGGCCAAACTGCACCAGTTTTCAAACTCAAAACATTAAGAATGTCTCACATACCAAATACTGACTGAATCAATTATTATTGGAGGAAGTTTTTGCGCTAACGTGAAAGGTAAAGTATGCCAGTCTGTCCATCCACCTGCACACCAACTTCATCAAACTACAGGGAAAGAAAACGACCAATAAAAGTCCTTCACCTTAATCCTTATACATTTTTGCTACACCTTGATGGTCCACATCCTGCAATATTGTACTTGTTTTAAGACAAGTCTTGGCTGCCTATATGGGCAGCCAGGACTTGCCTAAAAAGAACTGCCTATGTATTTGGGATGTAACTTGCTACTTTATCCATAAATTGCATGTTGGGGCATCTATTCTATTCGGCAGTAGAAGTTATCACAGTCAGAATTAGGGTTAAATGGAGATTTTTGTAAATTGCATATGGCCTTTATGCGGGGTAAAAGGTAAAGAAGTGCACTGCCAGGCAGTGGATCAATATATGGCCAACTATGAAGAAATTACGCTTGTGAAGAAATTTTTAGTTGAACAAAAGGTCAATAATTCCTTAAAAAATAATTGTACATTCCTGGATTACGACCAATTAAAGTTGAATATATTGTTTTCAAGTTATTGCGTGGAGAATCAAAAGTCACCAAAACTCCCAGATGGCTGCCATGGCGGCCATATTGGACATGCCAGAATGCTGGTTATCGAAAGGAAACATCCTCTAGTCATGACTAATCAACCATAAAAAAACAGTATCTGTTGAATGTATTGTTTTCAAGTTATCACGTGGGCAAACAAAAGTTAAAGGACGGATGGATGGATGGACAGACAGACAGACAAATGGATGGACGGACGGACAATGATGCTGGTTACCGAAAGAAACCATCCTCTTGTCAAGACTAATCAACCATAAAAACAGTGTCTGTTGGATTATCAAATGGACAATCAAAAGTCCCTAAAAATCCAAGATGGCTGCCATGGCGGCCATCTTGGATATGCCAGAATGCTGGTTATCGAGAGGAACCATCCTCTAGTCATGATTAATCAACCATAAAAAACCAGCATCTGTTGGATCTGTAGTTTTCAAGTTATCGCATGCATAATCAAAAGTCCCTGAAAATCAAAGATGGCTGCCATGATAGACATACTGGATATGCCGGAATGCTGGTTATCGAAAGGAACCAACCTCTAGTCATGACTAATCAACCATAAAAAAATAGTATCTGTTGGATGTATTGTTTTCAAGTTATCGTATGGACAAACAAAAGCTAATGGACGGACGGACATTGCCATACCATAATACGGCCTGCTCATACAAGCGGCCGTATAAAAACATAATGATTAGTTCTACACACTCACTGCCATCTGGAGTTTTTTGTACTTTGAACCATTCACTTTGAGTCTTGTACACAGACCAGGAAAAAGTAGAATTAGAATTACCATAAACACCACAGCACTCAAACTAAAAATATAAACATTGGTTATAGGTTAAGAATTCATTTTGGTCAGTTAAAAGTTTGTTCCTCAGAATCCCTATAGAGAACCAGACAGGATGAGCAAAACAGTACTAAAAAAAGACTGCTATAAATGGATTAACCCTTTACCTAACATGAAAAGCAGATGACACTCGCAAACAAAATTCTTGAATAACTAATTATTTTCATTTTTGTCCCAAAAACATAGGTTATGACCCCTCTTTGGAACAAGCTCGTTCCAAAGAGGGGTCATAACCTATGTTTTTGAGACAAAAATGAAAATATACTGAAAATTGGCGATTTTCGAGAATAGCGCTGGCCGGTTTTGGCCATTACGTTATTACTAGAAGTTACTGTGATGAGTTGACAGTAACATGGTCTGAGGTTTGCGGTTCGGAGCTCATGTCCAACCAAGATGCGAACATCAAGGTTGAACATATGCTCCGACCCGCAAACTTCAGACCATGTTACTGTCAACTCATCACAATAACGTATATGTTCCAATAAGACACTACCCATAGCCCTAAACCTACATTGTGAAACATGAGAGGTTTATTTACTAAACCTGTGATCATTAAAAGTTGCCTTCTGCGGGGCATCTTTTAACGATTACAGGTTTAGTAAATAAACCTCTCATGTACCCACGACGGCACTAGCTAAATAATCAATCAACCAGATAAACTCATTCTATCTTAGTTCAAATTGTAAATCGGTTTGTAATTTAGACAACACTTCATTCGGAACACTGTTTGTTGCACTTGTGAAAAATCCAGAAAAATGAAGCCGCTTGCTAGGCACTTTGTTGATGAAGCAATTACGAACCAGGCAACGTCATTTGACATATTTCGCGTTGTGACATCAGACGGTAACATTTGTCACTTGGGCCGTAACCATAGAATATACTAAGTGAGCTCTCGTCCAATCAGAGTAGGAGGACTTTAATCTTATTGGAACATTAAAAATTGTATTGTGATACTAAATGAAAGTGTCAATGACACTGAAGCTCAACTTGACCTCAAAGGGACAACTGAATAGAAAGTTCCAGTAGTGCCAAGTCATTCACTCGAGTTTCTACAGAAGACATCACACCAAAGCTACATATAAAATCTGTGAAAGATCGGGTGAGGGATGTGGTCTGCATGGTGTGCTAATGGAATTGGCAACAATTTATATGCCAAATCCAAGATGGCCACTGGTGGCCGTTTTTCAACAAAATTCAGCAAAATTTTATGGCCCCCATTTAGACATCACACCAAAGCTACATATGAAGTTTGAAAAAGATCGGGTGAGAGATGCAGCCTGTATGAAATTGTTGACAATCTATGTGACAAATCAAAGCTGGCTGACAGTTGCCATGTTTTTGGAAGAAATTCACAAAAGTTAAAAAATTTATAGTAATTTATATATTTTTTATACTTACCAATGACCCAGACATAGCTGGTGCTAACTCTTAAAATATAGGGCCAAACACAAATTTTGCCCCCCAATCCCCAAAATTTGCATCTAAAACTAAAGAAAACATGTCCTGAAAGGCCCTCCACACCTCGCCCCCACTGCGCATGCGCAGTGTCAAGGACGTTCCGAAATTGGCGCCATTTATCATTCTAAAAACCAGTGCCTGGTAAGCGCTATGTACTCAGCGGGGAGGCAAGAGTTCCCAACTCCTGGGAGGGCCATCCCCGTCTGGGTCATTGGTAAGTATAAAAAATATATAAATTACTATAAATTTTTTAACATTTTTATACTGTACCAATGACCCAGACATAGCTGAATAGTAAAAAGGCTGGAGGGCCAAGGACATAGAGCAAAATGGAATACGCTCAATAAAATAAAATAGAGTCATCCCCTGTAGGGAAAAGAAGTAATAGGCCTTACATGTATCTTTCTTATTTATGATAAATTAGAAAGATACAACACCTTCCAAAAATTGAGCTTCATACATCCATGTACTCTAATAATATCCAATAATCCTTATACTAATAATTTTTAAAGTAAGCCAATAATAAAGTAAGTCTAGAGAATAGAGACTCTTATACTCCTAAAAGTGTGTGAGAATTGCATAATCATGTCCGTTGACATATGCAATATTCAAAAGCTATACTTTAAAAACTAAGACTTGAATGAATTTTATAAACTTAAACTTCTCACTAAACAACCATCCCAATAGCAGCTCAGAATTACTAACTCCGGAGGAGGTATCCCCTTGTTTTCATAGTAAAAACAGGTGACCCAAGGGAACACCCTCCCCCCCCCCCCCCCCCTTTTTCTTGCCCTGGGTCAAATAGCCCAGAGCGAAGAGGGCAGCCGAACGGAGACACTGCCGAAACAGACAGCCTACCTAGCTATAGTAGCAACTGTTAAGTGAATGACATTCTGAGCAGTAGATAATAGACCTAACAATAGAGGCCTCCAGAAATGGACTCGATATTTCTGAGATAAAATTCATGAATGGATGGCTGAGCGCAATGAGCAGCCTTCAAAAATCTATAATAGCAACACTATTAATGTAAGCCCAAGAAGTAGAAGAACTCTTACTTCATGAGCCGAAATCTTAAGCACAACTGCTAAGCCAATGATATACCATAAGCAGTACGCTAGTTAATAGAATCCATTAACAATAAAATGGAGCGTAACGTCCTTCTACTAGACATCAAAGACAGAAGAAGCTTACGCCCTTGTAATAAACAGATATCTGTTTATAAATACATAAACTGTACCCGGAAAGAGTAAAGGCCTATGCCCATACGAAGACGGAAGGACCTTAAAATAATAGGTTCCGGATAATAGGAGCCTAACTCTTATGCAACAATCCAACCTAAATAGTAACGGACGTATTGATTCCGAAACTATGAAAGTGAAAATCATCCATCGATAGTGCATGAAACTCACTGACTCTACAGTAAAAGAGAAACTAACAGAATTACTGTCTAAAAGGTCAGAATTTGAAAACTACTGTTTCCAGAGGCTCAAATGATTACTTAGCTAAATAAGAACCGAAGTTAAAATCCGTATAGGAATTTAATCTAAAGATTCTAAGTCTATTTATCAAAAAGTTACTAACTGACTTAGATAAAGAGACAAAAGACTCAATTGTAAACTATCGTAGAGTGCATAGGTATGAGGTAACATAAACCTATAACCTAAAAAACAACAGGCTGCAGTAGATCTTGTGAAACAAGTATACTAAAAACTAGCAATGCGTAGTATGGAGGGATCAACCATATGAACATAATGATCCCTACACCACGACGGAAGAGCCTCCACTTTAGTCGCATAGAATAGCGAAGAAGAGGATCTCCTATAGTAAGAAATTGCGTCCAAAGCTCGTCCAGTACAGTGCTTACAATGCAATACGGACCACACAACGTAATACATGAAGGTTGCGACCTTGCTGGTTGTGATAAAGATGACACGATTTACCCAGTGAAAAAAGATCCTCACATAGAGGAAGATTTCACGTTAAGATCCACAGTAGACAAGAGAGTAAATTACTCATGATCTCTGTGAAGATAGAGATGCTATCAACAGAAATGTATAGTGGTTGTTTATCTTAGCAATACCTGCTAAAACAACAGCGCCGGAGGATACGCGTATCCTATCATTCCGTCCTATAGATCAATAGAGCGTTAACAGTATTAGCTCAGAGATCTGGACAAGCCAACACATACGTCTGCAATTGATTAGCAAGCTGTGTCATAAATAAAACATCATTGGGCGCTCCCATAGATAGCAAATCTGATTAAATACTTGTTTGTTGAGAGTCCATTCTGACAGCAACAAGCGACCCGTAAGAGAACGGGAGTGCGATAAAACAATCAGACGACCCAGAATATGACGGACCAAAACTGAACTTGGTGTACTATAACCAACAGACGGATTCTTTCCATTAAATTGAATAACGGAAACGAAAGAGTGCCTCCCTGGTTCCGGAGATACGCCACTACTGTCAAATTAAAGGACAGGAATTTGGGCATGCGTTTCTGAATAATGTTCATGCAATGACATAAAGCAAGCCTAAAAAAACATTATTCCGCGGAAGTTAAACTGATAGCTAAAAGACTGCGGAACCCAAAGACCCTGGCACTTCGAATCCGTAGGGATCAGTATATATCCCAATCTGTTTGACTGGCAACCGTCATAACAGCCACACTAGGGTCCGGCAACTGCGGCGGCACTCTCTGAGTCAACCACCGAATGTTTGCCCCAGTCTGAATCTCTTGTAACACTAGATAGACAAGAGAATGTATAAATCAAGCAATTCATGGATTGCCGGAAAGTTGCCGTCGAAGAGAAGCTCCTCCGAGAACGAAGCGACTCTGAGAGAGTTCTTAACCTACTATCCACGCGTGGATGTAGCTAGGGCTGCATCACGTCTAACCAACTCCAATCAGCCACTGAAGGGCGGAGTTATACGTGAACAAACTACTGCCCTTAAAAGAAATTACATTGAGAATAATATCCCGTAAATCTTTTCTTGAAGACGTAATGATAACGCCTCAGTAAGGCGGATTACGTAAAATAAAGCGTCTAAGTTAAGTCTACTATACATAATGTCGTTCCCAACATAGAAATTGGAAAAGACATAAACGGCGAAAAAGAATATATGCAGTCTTTAATCACACCGTCTAGACGCATATGAACTCTCGGTATGCCCTGCTCTGCCAAAATAAACTATATGTAAAAAAGATAAAATGGCAGAAATGAGCCACGCGGACAAGAAACTAAACTATCATGCTTAGTAGCAGGCTTGTATATATATATATAATATATAGCGTCGAAAAATAAAACACATGTTGTAATGACAATATTGGACTGCGTCGGTAAGTCAGGGACAAAGTCCCTGTACCGATCGAAAAATCCGAGTCCAATGACGCTATAAGTCTCTTATCCAAGATCGCAGCAATGAAGTCCGAAAAATAATCACTGGAAGAAATGCCAGAAGATATGAAAGGCATCTTCCGATACTACTAAAGGGAAAACTCGAAATCTTTCGAATCCCTTTCGCCATCCTGTCGGACCCTATAAAGCGTTCGGTCGTCCGTAGCTTGATGCAACCGCGGACCGCACCGACCCAGCGCCGTCGGATAATTCCTGATTCGACCGAGAAACCGTCAATTGCTGGGATGCTGCGAAACAACTGTGCTAACTCGGATAGCACGTCCGTCACTGAGGCCTGAGGAGCAGCGGTCTTACGATGCATTGCCGCAGGAAGCTCCGAGATCGTTACCCCGTGCATACTTCCAATATGCGAGCGAACGGAGTGTATAGGCCTCGTGTCCCTTGGCTACCGGATGGCGCGACCTATTCGCTGTGGAATCACTGAATGCCGAAACTGATCGGATACTCGAGGTCACGTAGCCAATGTGCGGTCGTGTGCCCTGCTGTGAGGATGAGGAAGCATTAAAGACAGTCTCTCGGACTGTCAATATAACGGAGCGTCCCGAGCAACGGACATATGCTCCGAATGTAAAATATCTGAACCACAACATGCGGTCCCCTATGTTGTTGGCTTCCTCCGATCTGTCCTCAATCTGCCGTCACTGGGTGAGTACTAAAGTAATTAAAGTGCTCGCATCACCCAAATCTCCTTTCTAGACCGCAACGGACGAACCCGGCAGCCGAACCATTCGATGAATGTACGCTACACCGGGTGAGCTAGCGAATGTCACTCCGTAAGCGATAGACATATTCCATGAGCACTTATTGCCGCTAACTCTTCATTAACTATGACGACAGAGGCACACTTTTGAAAGACATCTCCATAACTCTTCGAACAAGAAACCAGAAATGCTTGGATAGCAAGCATAAAATAATAATATATATAGCGTCGTTCAATAATTCGAAAGTTTGTGTGACATTATTGGACTATGTCGGAACTGAGGGACGATGTCCCTGAACCGAACCCAAAATTTTCTAAGTCCACCGATGCTATCAGTTTCTTATCCGGCATCGCAGCATATGTTGTTCCGAAAGGGAAAGCTTGAAATCCACCGAATCCCTTTCGGTATCCCGTCGGACCGGATGAAACTTTCGGACGTCCGTACCCGCTTCCGCGGAGCGTCCCGACCCAGCATCGTCGGATAAAATATATGCGACAGATTCAGTTGATGCTGGGATGCTGCGATAAACTGTGCTATTAAGGAAAGCACGTCCGTTCCCGAGGCCTGTGCAGTAGCGGACTTACGATGCATTGCCGCTGGAAGCTCCGTGTACGTTGACTCCCGCACACTTCCTATGCGAACGTCCGGAGTCTGCAGGCCTCGAGTCCCCGGCTACCGACCCAGCGCTGTCGGATAATTCTCGATCCGACACCGTTTCTGTCGGCTGCAGGGATGCTGCGATAAGCTGTGCTATGTGCACAAGAATGTCCGGCGTCGAGACCTGCGGAGGCGCAGTCTATCGCTGCTTCGCCGAGGGCAGCTCCGCATCAGATGGCTCCCGCATACTTCCTATGCGAACGTCCGGAGTCCATCGGTCTCGAATCCCTGGCTGCCGGATGGTGTGACCTGGTCGCCGAAGAATCCTTGATCGGCGAAGCTGGTAATATATCGGCGGTCACGCAGCCAAGGTGCGGTCGTGTGCGCTGACGAGAAGAGGAAGCCTTAGCAGTCTCAGCGGACTGCCTATACAACGGAGCGTCCCGAGCGACGGACGTATGCTCCGCTAACGACACATTTGTACCACAACATCTGGGGCCAGATGTTGTTGAACGAGAGAGGGGCCTCTCTCGCTTGCCGTCCGGATGGACCGGAACGAGCTATGAACCGGACTAAAAGGCTTCCTCCGTTCTCCCTCCGATCCGCCGTCACTGGGTGTGCATTAAGTTAATTTTATAGTGCTCGCATCACCCCAAAATTCCTTCTAGACCGCAAAGGACGAACCCGGCTGCTGAACCATTCGGTGAATGGACGCTACACCGGACGAGCTAGCGGACGTCAAAGGCCGTCGAACCTACTAGGGTCCTCTTAGGCAATTGGCGTATTACATGAGCACTTTTCCGCTAGCCCTTCATTAATTGTGACGACGGAGGCACACTGTTGGAAGACATCACAGATACATCACCCTAATCTTGATCGTCTGAAATAGAAATTGATAAAGTAGAGTGACCCTGCGGGGAAAGGACCGGAGTGTCCAAATCCCCAACAACATACCGTGACATACGCTTCCCATATTGTCATCGAAATCATACGATACAGAACAGGAGTTAATGCGAGTACACTGACCACATATAGAATGATAATAAGGTCAGGGGAAGACTTCCTCTTAAAACAATTGATCAATATCCTTTCAATGTGAAAAGAAAATAAGTCCTGGTACTCGCACTAACCCCTGGCAATCAAAATACATAATAATAATATGATCCATTAATATAGAAAAAATAATTGAAATCAAAATATTTTGAAAAAATATTTTTTCAGAACAGCCCAAGTTTCTGAAAAGTAACGTTGAGCCCCAATGGATCCCAAGCCTAAGTGTGGACAAAAATTTTAAAAATATTTTAAACAATTTATTCAACACTTACGAACAATAATAATGTATCTAGTTATGATTAAAATAACATAAAGATATTATTATTTAGAAATCCCCCCCTCACACAGAGGGCTGTTGTAAATGTAAACAATGAGTGTAAAAACACTAAAATAAGACTCCAGGCACCCAGGCCCGAAATCAGTTACCAAAAATACACCATCTGATGCAAAAACAGAGACTTCCAGGGAAGAAACTGCAGAACATCAGATGGTAGATGCAGAACACAACGCCTAACCACCCGTAGGTGAAGACGTAAACATGGGGAAAGAACAGAATTCATTCTGTTATTAAGCTAAAACTCCCAAGAAATTTTAGTAATAATAATTACAGAAACTATGCCAAAAGCATGGGAGAATAGCAAGGGGGAACTTAAAGGACAGGGAGAGAGGAAAAACACTTGAAAAAACAGTGTAACAAATAATCAGAATGACAACAAAATGGCTGCTGCCTTGAAAATAGGTAACTTAACATAATTTCATTAAAAAATTTTAAGTTACAGCCCTGATAATATTCTGTCACACATTCTTTTCCTCTCCTCCTTTTCTATCCTCCTTAGAATCACCATTTCACTAATATTTATGTGTCTGGCATCATTTAAACTGAGATTTAAAAGCACAAAGATCAGTCAGATGTTAACTGATGAAGGGCCAAACTTAGAATGATAAATGGCGCCAATTTCGGAACGTCCTTGACACTGCGCATGCGCAGTGGGGGCGAGGTGTGGAGGGCCTTTCAGGACATGTTTTCTTTAGTTTTAGATGCAAATTTTGGGGATTGGGGGGCAAAATTTGTGTTTGGCCCTATATTTTAAGAGTTAGCACCAGCTATGTCTGGGTCATTGGTACAGTATAAAAATATTTGATAGCTCCCATGAAGACATTACCTCAAAGCCATGTATGAAATTTGAAACTGATCAGGTGTAGTGGTGAAACAACTAATCGACGCCAATGTGATTTTGGTCAAAAGTTGATCATGAAATCTGTAGTCGACTAATCGGTACGTTTTTGGGGCAGGGGGTATGTTAAGACAGATAACCTAAAATTCTGAAACAATGTAACTACACAGCATTGGTTTTATGTTTGTCTTCAAAACAGGAGTGTCAGCTATTCTACGAGATGATTCCACATGCACAGTTCACTGTAGGCCTCGTGCTGCACTCATGATCAATGTGTCGGGGATGTCTCTGTCAACATCACAGCAAAAATATCCAGTTCAAAGCCCGTTGAGGAAATCAAAGGAATGGAAACTTTTGCTGCACTTCTAACATCTTCCTAACTCAACTAAATTTCAATTTCACAAGCACATATATCTGCACAATGGCTAATCATGACCACGACAGTTTTATGGGTGGAGGTAGCCAGAGTAAACCACAGAGTAATGGTGAGCAACTGCCAGCTCCCCAACATTCTAACTCTGTTCAAGCTCCACTCAAGCAGGGTTACAGCAGTTGAAGACATGTGCACCATCACCTTAGTACACGGCATCATCGTGCCCCAGGTAGGCAATCGGGATAAAGTGCTTGCCCAAGGACACAACATGGGACATCCCAGATGGGGATCAAACTCGGGACTTCTAGCATTGTAAGAATTGTAAGAATTGTAAGAGGTGAAGAATATCAAAATACATTGGAATTCACTTAGTGGTGTTTAACCCTTTACCAAACGCAGACGATATCAAAATTTATTATTTAAAATATTATTTTTTCTAATTTTTCAAAACATTTCAACAAAACCATATCATGTGACCCCTCGTTGGAACGAGCTCGACAAGCTCGTTCCAACGAGGGGTCACATGATATGGTATTGTTGAAATCTTTTGAAAAATATTATTTTTTCAACTGCTGAATTTGCATATTACACGGGCGGATGCGGCCAATTTGTTGGGTAAGGGGTTAAGGTCACATATTTCTACACAATGGCTAATCGTGACAGCAACATGGAAAAAAAGTCATGCCCCAGCCAATCATTTATACCCATGTTGCCCATTTTAGAGGACTTCCACCACAGGCACTGGTAACCAGGCCCTATTTTACCAGTCCAACAGAGCTTGTTTACCACAGTAAACAAGGACTGCTTCACTTCCAGGGGTTCCCACAGAGAATACCGTAATTGATACAACATATGACACCAGGTCTGGCATTCTAGAAAGTATGGGAGTACAATTAATTGCCCTTCTTCATTTGCCAAGGATTGCAACTGGCTTCTTAAATCTCAATGCAGCTATGATTAGACTCTGGACAACTTCGGGTTTGGGCCTGAGGTGGGCAGCAGTCTGAATTTTCCTCAAAAGAATAGTAGGCCCGCAGCATGAGTGCATGGCTAAAAAATATCTAGTCTGGGGAAGTAATGATCAAAAATATTAAAATTTTTTAGTAAATTTTGTTTCTTAACATACCTACCACAATTGTTTACAATTGGCTGTAACATAAGTGCAAGCCCTACTTCGGAACTAACTCAAGCTTTTAGAATCTTTTCCAAACGAGTTGGAAAAGTACTAGAGTGCAAAAGCACGAAAAAGATCGAAAAAAGGGTCGAGCGAGACCAGCGCTCGAAATTACAGGTACTCTCTCTGCACACCTCTTGCGTTTACCGAGCGCATGCGCAACAACCGTGACGTCAATTCCGTATTTCCGCCAACGAGAAGTTTGTGATTTAGCGGGGAGGCATCGATATCAAAGATATCCCCAAGGAGGGTGGGCCTCCGGTAAACAATTGTGGTAGGTATGTTAAGAAACAAAATTTACTAAAAAATTTTAATTTCTTTTCAACCTACTCACAATTGTTTACAATTGGCTGAATAAACAATAGGAGGAGGTGAATCACATAACCAATACCAACAAGAGTAGCAGAACGAAAGCAAGGATGGCAGAGAACAAAAACTAAAACCTGTAATGAAGAAAGAGAGAAGGCACCTGAAAAGAACAAGGCTGAGAGAAGCGCAACCTCGACAAAAACAATTTAACGAGGGAGCACAACAGCCTGAGCAGCAACGAGAGGGCCTAAAGAATAAAGGTCCTCAGATTGCTGCTGAAGGTGGCGGAGATAAAAGGAGGAGAAGGTAGAAGCATTCCTCCAGTAAGCCGCATTCATAACATCACGGAGCGAAACAGAATTGGAGAACGCCCAGGATGTAGAAATGGCACGAACCTCGTGAGCATTAAGCCGGTTCGAAACAAGATCCGATGCAGACAAGCGAGAATAAGCCAGCTTGATTGCAAGACAGATCCACCTGGAAATAGAATGGGAAGAGATAGACTGCCGCTTAGGAATGAGAGACAGAAAGAATCTCTTCCGATCCCTCCTAATGAACTGAGTGCGAGTAATGTAAGTCTTGACCGCACGAACAGGACAAAGAAGAGGCCTCCGTCCATCTACAGCAGGGAGAGCCCGAGTGCAGATGGGAGGAGGTACCGAATCGGGGAGTTGATTCTTAGCCAGAAAAGAACAATCAGTAGTGAATGTGACACTGTTAGCCTCATTTCGGAAGAAGGCAGAATCAACAGATAGCGCATGAAGCTCACTGACTCGACGAGCAGAAGCAAACGCTAGAAGAAAAGCCGTCTTATAGGTGAGAAAACGCATGTCGGTCTCAGATAAAGGCTCGAAAGGCGCCCCCTCCAAACAGTGCAACACCCATGCCAAGTTCCACTTGGGTGTAAGACGCAAAACTCGAGGCCTCTTCAAAGAAAAGTGCCGAATAAGTTTGGAGAGGAAAAGATTACGACCGATACACCGCTTTCCCACATAAGAGAAAGTATCAGACAGCATAGACCGATAGCCCTTAATCGTAATAGGCTGGAGGCCCTTGGAGTCAAAAAGAAAAACCAGAAAATCCGCAATTTGAGCGATAGACGGATCACGGTAATTCACATTGTGATCTGAACACCAGCGGCAGAAAACCTTCCACTTGGCGGCATAAGTCATTCCAGTGGAAGGTCGCCGCGATGCAGAAATGCACTCCACTGATCGTCTCGAAAAACCTCTACGTCGGAGACTGGACCTGATAAAAGACAGGCGTGAAGGGACAGGCTCGCCAGGTTGTTGTGATACTTCCTGGGACGACCCTGTGAAAGAAGATCACGACGTAGAGGTAGACGAATCGGTCGATCGGCCAATAGAGGCCGCAGCAGATTGATCCACACCCTCTGTGGAGACAGGGGTGTGATCAGAATGATCTTGCAACTGCAAGCACGAATCTTCGCTAAAACTTGAGGAAGAATCGGTGCAGGAGGAAAGGCATAGCCGACCCAGCCTGTCCAGTCCAGAGACAGAGCGTCTACTGCAAATGCCAGAGGATCTGGACAAGGGGAGACAAAAGTCTCTACCTGATGATTCCAGCGAGTAGCGAAAAGGTCGACCTGAGGACGACCCCACTGCTCGCAAATCGCCTGAAACACCGACCGATGTAGCATCCATTCGGTTGGAAGGACACTGTCGCGTCGGGACAGGGAGTCTGCTAGGACGTTGAGACGCCCGGGAATGTGTCGAATGGACACCCGAGCGTTCACATCCCGCGCCAACAGAAGAAGATCCCGAGACAGCCGATACATAGGAATCGAATGAGTGCCTCCCTGATTTCGTATGTAGGCCACTACTGTCGAATTGTCCGAAAGAAGTAGGACAACATGGTCCGACAGATGAGGGATCCAAAGCCGAAAACTCAACAGAAGAGCAAGGAGCTCCTTCTGGTTGATATGAAGGCCCACCTGCTCGCTGTCCCACTCTCCGTGAGTAGACAGACCGAGAGGGTCCAACGTCGCACCCCAGCCCCGATCGCTGGCATCCGCAGTAAGGATGCGATCGGCCAAAGGAAGATCCAACGGAACACCCTGTGTCAGCCAGGGAATATCTGCCCAAGGGCGGAGGTGACAAAGCAGAGACCGAGGAATAGTGAGTTCCAGGTCCAGCGGATCTACATTCGGACGCCAATGATCCAACAGGAAGTGTTGGAGAGGTCGGACAAACAAGCGACCGAGCGGAATGAGATCGGTCACCGAACCGCAAAGGCCCAGCATCCGAAGGAAAGTCCTGGCCGAGACCGAGGAAGATTGAAGCAGGTCCCGAGTCAAGGCGGAAAGAATCGTCGCCCGAGCCTGGGGAACCGACACTACATTGTGAAGAGTGTCGAAATCCATCCCCAAATGACGGAATCGCTGAGAAGGAAGAAGATCCGACTTCTCGCGATTGACTCTGAAACCCAGCGACGCTAGCAGGCAAAGAAACTGCCGGACATCGAACTCCAGAACAGCAGCATCGTGGTGCCGTTGGAGGATGTCGTCTAGGTAGGCGGACGAAGTCACCGCCGACTGAGTGCGATGGAAAGCAAGCACATGTGACATCAGTCGGGTGAAGGCCCAAGGAGCCAGGTTCAAACCGAACGGGAGAGCTCTGAATTGAAAAACTCGATCCCGAAACGAGAACCGAAGGTATTTCCGTGACGCCAGATGAATGGGTACATGGAAGTAGGCATCCTTCAGGTCGATACTGGCCGCAAAATCGCCCTGATGAACTGAACGTCGAACCGACCGGAAAGTCTCCATACTGAAACGAGGAGCAATTATGTACTCGTTCAGGGTACTCAGATCGATGACAGGACGAAATTGGCCGTTTTTCTTCGGCACCAAGAAAAGTCTCGAGTAAAACCCCGGTGAAAGGGTGTTCCTGACCACCTCGATCGCCCCTTTGGTGAGGAGATTGTCGATCTCCTGCACCAGAAGGTCCCGACGCAGAGAATCTGAAGGGACCTGAGTCGGAAGGGGCACCCGAGATAAACTGGGGTGCCGATGGAAGGACAGTCGCAGACCGGAATGAATGACGTCGAGGACCCAAGAGTCCGACGTTATCTCTGTCCAACGGTCGTAAAACAGCGACAGCCTTCCTCCGACTGGAGGCGAATCGAGGTGAGAACCTTCACTTGCGGCCTCGACGAGGCCCCCGAGAGGAGAAACCACCTCGGGAAGTGACAGAGTCCTGAGACTTTCCAGCCTGAGGCTGCCAGCGGGCCTGGCCACGTCGGCGCTTCTTATGAGCAGAAGGAGCAGACGGAGCCGAAGGCGTAGCCGACGTCGCCGACGAGGCAGACGCAGCAGCACGCTTGGCGGGCCTGGAACGACCCCCACCCGCAGCAGCAGGTGGGTCAAGCTGTCTCAGCAAAAGCTGGTCCTTCGAATGACGAAGAACTTCGCCACGAACAGCTTCCACGGAACCATGGAACAACTGAGGTCCTACCAAAGAGGCAGACCTCAGAACAGCACGTTGCTCAGAAGGAAGGGATGGTAAAGAATCCAAAACCGCATCCCGGCGTGCCAGCTCCAAATTGGCCGTGTTACAGGCGTGAGCGTGAGTCAAGTTCATAAGAGCCTGTGACAAAACGCGAAAAGGCGCCTGAGCGTCATCAAACTCCCCTGGTGGAAAATATTCAGCCAGAGCAGCGACGACATGGTCCGCGAGAGATAACATACCCAGCATCTCTCGGGACAGGCCCACCATAGACTCAACTACCGACATCAGGAGAACTGCCGACTTAGGCTTAGTCAACCCGAGGGAAGAAGAATCCTCATCCACAGTAGTCATCCCTTGGAAGACTGGTGGAGAGACGGAATCGTAAACACGAAACCGCGATGGAGGCAGAAAGGCATCAGCTCTAGAAAAGAAGGAACCCTTGAGGGCCTTAGAACGCATTTTGGCGTCTAAGCCCTAGAAGGACTCAACCACCTGAGCCGATTGCAGAGGACGCAAAGCCCCGGAGCTAGAAGGCTCAACAGGGTTACGGCGCTCCACAGTGGACCGCGGCCGGACGGTCACAGAAGGCTGGTCGGAAGGTAGAACGTCCGGCAATAAGCCAAAGACGAAATCCAAAGCCTGCCCCAAGACTGACGAGGGGGGACCATCACCTTCAAGATACTCGTCATCCTCCGTAGCAGAGGAGACGTAGCCCAACTCGGGCTGACCAGCAGAAACCTCCTGTGAATACTGTGCAGTATCCAAGGGGCCAGGCGAGACATCTCGGCGACCGACCAAAGGAGGTTGTGCCTCAGGAGGCACAGGGAGGCCAACTTGAGGGTTGCCAGAAAGCAACCGGGTGAGCGCCAAAACGGCCTGGCACAGGTCACCCTGAGAATCCGTCGCAGCAGAATCGCCCGACGGAGTGTCCTCCCAATGGACCCTTCTGGTAGAAGAACCCAAATCCTCAGAAGAGACCGACGGCGAACGTCGATCGGCAGACAGAATAGGAGCACGGTGAGAAGACACCGGAGGATAGTCCCGATTGTGACGCCCAGGAGCCATCACTGGCCTCTGCGAAACAGAAGGCCCTGCCTGCAAATCCTCGAAAGGGACCGACGGCGCACGTCGATCGGTAGCTGGACCTAGGACACGGTGAGAAGACACCGGAGGATTGTCCCAAGAATGACAGGAACCTGTCATTGACATCTGCGCAGCAGACGGCCCCAACTGCCTATCCTCTGAGACCGACGGCAAGCATCGATCGACACCCAGACTCGGAACACAGTGAGGAATCACCGGAGGAAGGTTCCGAGAGTGACAGCTAACCGGGGCTGTCACTGACCGCTGCCGAACAGCAGGCCCTGGATGCCAACGTCCCAACACCATCCCGCTAGCCGGCACACTAGCAGGCGAAGGTGGAACAATAAACGATTCACTCGAGGGACGAGGAATCGCTGCCGAAGCGACCGGCCGGCTCAACCGACTAGGAGCAAACCTAGCCAGATGAGACGGAGCAGACAGCAAACCCGCACAGCCTCGCCGCGAGGCTGGGGGAGGCTGAGAACACACAGACACACCAGCAGATACAGCCTCGGTCCCCCGAGACTGTAGACCATCCCCAGAGGAGATGGAAGAGCCACCATCAGACAGAATAGGATCTGGAGTAGCAACCCCTTCAACAATGGTCGACGGTGTAGGAGGCAGATCGGAGAGGGTTACCGAGCTGACCTCGGAAAAGCTCTCAACGAAAACAGACGCCTCAATAGTGACATCCGAAGACAAAGAGACCGCGGTCTCCTCATCAGGTATCACAGAACAAACACCGTCAACAGTTGCAGAGGAGCTCGCCACAGAAGTCAGATCCGAATCCTGTGTGACAGAGTCACCACGTGCACCAGCAGAAATGTCTGCAACGGCACGGCTACCCTTACCCCGAGAACGAGGGGTTCTAGCTCTGGAAAGAACCACCTTGTTAACAGAAGCCCAAAATTTAGAGGACCAAACCCCACAGATACCACATGATTGGGCCTGAGTGCAATTGTTGCAAGTGACACATGTGGTATGGGAATCGTCCACATGTTTCACCTGCAAACAAGAGGTACAAGGAATAGTCTTAGGCATGATATAAATACAACAATCAAGCTTCCCGCCGACGGAAAACAGAACGAAGGTCGTGTTCACACGTGGGGGAAAGGCAAGATAAAGTGTGAAAAGAACAGCAATAATAATACAAATTAACATTAAATGAGAGTAATAATTTGGTAGCTTGAAAAAAGATACAATCCAGTAGCACACTAAAGACGATTAATAAGTTGTTCACGAAGAATTAATATCATAAACAGCACAAGTCACAAAAATTTCCGACCATGAACAATGGTGGAAAATAAAGGAATTGACGTCACGGTTGTTGCGCATGCGCTCGGTAAACGCAAGAGGTGTGCAGAGAGAGTACCTGTAATTTCGAGCGCTGGTCTCGCTCGACCCTTTTTTCGATCTTTTTCGTGCTTTTGCACTCTAGTACTTTTCCAACTCGTTTGGAAAAGATTCTAAAAGCTTGAGTTAGTTCCGAAGTAGGGCTTGCACTTATGTTACAGCCAATTGTAAACAATTGTGAGTAGGTTGAAAAGAAATTGTTTTTTATTACTTTCCAAAGTGTGATTTACGGGTTTGTGAATTATGCAATCAACAACTGGACCTTGTATTCATGTACGCAAACGAAGACACTTTGCCGAAGGTGTAATGGGGACTTCATTGTTTTTTTAACCCTTTACCTAACATGAAAACCAGACGACACTAGCAAAAAAAATTCTCAAATAACTATTATTTTCATTTTTTGCCTTAAAAACATAGGTTATGACCCCTCATTGGAATGAGCTCGTCATAACCTATGTTTTAGAGACAAAAAATGAAAAAATAATAAAAATTAACTGGCGAGTTTTGAGAATAAGGCTGGCCGTTTTTGGTCGTTACGTTAGGTAAAGGGTTAAATAATATAATTATCTTTAATAATGAAAAGTAATAAACACAGTAATCGCTTGACTGGACTGGTTACATGAAATAATTCATTCGAGCCAAGGGACTATATTGTAAAACAATTGTGCGCATTCGCGCACTCGTGTTTGTACAACGTCCCTCACCTCTCATGAATTATTTCACGTGACCAGTCCAGTCAAGCGATTACTCTCTATTTATATAATGGTTGTTTCTAGAGGTCACAGTGTATGATTAAAATGGACTTTAATTGATCATTCTTCTTCAAACGTTGATCATAAAACTTCATAATCAACTCTAGTCTATGGAAACTGTAAGTGAACATTACAGTGTGGTAATAAAACCCTTTTTCACTTTTCAAACTTTTTTTTAGTTCAGCTGAACTGAACCATATGCAGCAATTGGTGCTTGTAGCAATAATCTTGAATGCTAGATTTTTCAAATCTTAAGTCACAATTTCTAATTTGTACAGATCTGTCAATCTATTGTACAGAGTAAATTTATATAGTTGTCTTTCTGGACAGGTCATATAACAGATGTGCTCAAAAGAGTAGGAAAAATTTTGACAAGAAAATTACATTGCTCTGAACATCATCCCAAGCTCTTGTGATGTCTCTGTTTTTCCCACTGTTTTTGAGGTCAACACCATAATTTTCTGTCAATGTTGTCTTCATTCTATTTCGCACACTTTCTTCAAGCTGAAAAAGCAAAATAAGAAAAACATCTTAAGTCTATCATGCAAGGGTAATTTCCAAACAGGGGGTAGAAACTCTTCTACCCTCTTTTAGGAAAGGGTCTGGGGCTCACGCCATTGGGAAAAATGGAAAAATGAAAGTTGGTAATTTATTTTAACCCTTTACCTAACATGAAAAGCAGACGACACTTGCAAAAAAAAATTCTTGAATAACTATTATTTTCATTTTTTGTCTCATTCCAATGAGGGGTCATAACCTATGTTTTAGAGACAAAAAATGAAAAAATAATGAAAATTCATTGGCGATTTTTTAGAAAAGTGCTGGTCGGTTTTGGCCGTTACCGTTACGTTAGGTATTTATTTATTTATTGGTGTTTAAGATCACAGATTTCTGCACAATGGCTAATCATGAACACAACAGTTTTACAGGTGGAGGAAGCCGGAGTACCCAGAGAGAACCACCGAGCAACAGCGAGCAACTGTCAGCTCCCCAACATACTAACTCCACACAAGCAGGGTTAGCATTGGTTGAAGACAGGTGCACCACTGACGTACAGTACGCCTTGGTGCACAGCGTCACTGTGCCCCCACATGGGCAATGGGAGTGAAGTGTCTTGCTCAAGGACACAACGCGGTTGCCGCATATGGGATTCGAGCCGAGGACCTTTCGGCTTGCAGCCTTCACCTCTACCTACTGAGCCACCGCGCCCCCTTACGTTAGGTAAAGGGTTAAAGGATAAGAAACATACAAAGAATAGGAAATTTTACTAACTGAACTGAGAACATTAACTTCATCTGCTGAGTATTTTCTTGAAATTTTTCATCATATCAAGTCAGTCTGTAAAGCAGCCATGACCTGACTTGATTGATTGATTTTATTTTGCAGCATATAAATATACAATATAACAATAAGACAGGTTACAGAGGAATATGCTGCAAGAAAATGGCATAGCCTAAAAGGCTGTCTTCCTGCCATTCCCTTTTGACAAAAAGAATATTCATGACAGCAAGGTTAGTGATGTTAGCACATGAGGTTTAGTGATGGAACCTCTTTTTGGAAAGATACAATGATGGATAATATAGTTTATGAGAGAAATGCTATCAATGCACTAGACGGCAGATCCCCCTACCCCCACCCCCAAACATAGAACACAGAGAGCGGCGATGAGCTGCCAGTCGGCAAACTGTTTAATGAGACCAACCCTGCCCCCCCCCCCCCCCCCCCCAGGACGAAAACCCTTTGCCAGTTCCTGCGGCCTGTATTCACAAGTTACAGAATCTCGTCGGGTCATGAATCCACCACTGATACCTCTGTAGCGATCCCACCAGTGTACAATGAGGTAGACAAGGGATACGACTTGTTGATTAGTACAATAATACAATAAGCAATAATTCGGTGAGGACTATAGTTTCTATCATTCGAACGTAGGCAAAGGAACAAAAGGATCTATTATATATATCTATTGATTAGGGCTGAAACGATTGGCTCATTTACACAACTGACTAACCGAGGGCTATATCCGGATAATATCCGGTTAACCGTAGTCATTATTTCACCGAATCTGGGATCAAAACTATAGGAATTGGAAAGCAGTATTCTCAGAAACTATTCCGTAGTGTGTATACAAACGAACGTTGTTGAGTACTCGACAATGTTCAATTGTATACATACTACGGAATAGTTTCTGCAGTTACTCAGTATTCACAGAAATTACCGATCATTAACGAAGAAGTCTTGAATGCCAAAGTCGATTATTTCTCAATATATACAGCACTGCTTCAAGGTGTAACCTATCTCAAAGAAGAAGTGGCAGATTTACTATGTTTTAACCGTGGAATGACGATCACTATCGATATTTCGGATAACCGATCAACGTTGTTTTTTTAATCGGTTAGGTAGGTAACCAGTTTCAAACCGGTTAACCATTTCAGTAAAACTGATGATAAATTCAACCGAGTATGGCATCAAGATATCTCTGATGTTAGGCTTACTTCTATTTCCAGTAGGCTCCCGTGAATATTCGGTATTCCAATTGATTCGATTCGATCACAACATTTGATTCAAATTCAATTCGACAATAGGCACTGTTTATCTATTGAATCTCTTCTAATATTTTCTTCAATGTTTTTGTTGTTGAAATGCAAAGGATATCAACACAAACAAAATAAATCTATGCTTAAATAATCAACAAACTTTTTAAAGCAGATCGCAAATCACAACATCAAAACATGTCTATCATACAGCCTGCAGTTTTACACTAACCAACTTATAGAAACTGGAACTATCACTGAAGGTGATTAATACCGCCACTTCCAGCTTACCAAAATGCACCTCTGAATGTTGAGGTTGAAAAACCAATAATAAATCCATGTTCATGGGAGATAACTTGGTTAAAATTGTCGCAGTTCAAAAATTTCGGAATATGCCCACTTGTTAGTCATAATGTTTGAGAAGTTTCATTGAAATCGGTTCAATAATGTAGAAGTTGTGCTCACAAGAATCTCATTTGAAAATCCATAATAAATCTAAGTTCAGGGGAGATAACTTGGGTTAATATTGTAGCAGATAAAAAAATTCACAATATGTGCATGCCCACTTGCTAGTCATAATGTTTGAAAAGTTTCATTGAAACTGGTTCAATAATGTTGGAGGAGTTGAGCACACAAAAATTTCATTTGAAAATCCATAATAAATCTAAGTTCAAGGGAGATAATCTGGTTAAAACTGCTGTGGATGAAATTTTTTTATAACATGCACATGTTCACTTGATAGTTACATGCCTGGCATTCTTTAGGAGCGCAGGAGTGCTGCACGCCTACTGCACACCTAGAAAAAATTGAGGAGGGCAATGTTTTGCTCCCCTTGATTTTCTGAAATGCCAGACCTGTTTGGGACTGCCTTTAAAATCTATTATCATTTCATCCCCTGAGTTCCAATGTGTTCTCAGTGCCTACTGGCACAGCGAACACTTTGGAATTCAGGCGACGATTTGTCAATGGTGTATTGATTCGCAATAATTCATGACCCATTCTGTGTCGCATTCAATAGATTTTGAGTGGAGAAGACAGTCACATAAGAATTGAATGCAGCATTTTTAATAATGCGAAGATGTGTGTGCCAATTTTTCCACCAAGTAGCTGAATATAGTACAATTTTTTAGTCACAATATTAATACCTTGAAGTGAATACAACCAAAATAGCATACATGTTTTTGCATTGAAAATTTCAGGTGCACTTGCACTCCCAAGCAATCTGAGGAGGGCAATTGTTTTGCACTCCTTGATTTTCTAGATTGCCAGGCCTGTAGTTATAATGTTTGAGAAGTTTCATCGAAATCAGTTTAATAATGTAGGAGGAGTGGCACACACAAGAATCTCATTTGAAAATCCATAATAAATCTAAGTTCAGGGGAGATAACCTGGTTAAAATTGTTGCAAATGAACATTTATTTTTAAAATATGCACATGTTCACTTGCTAGTCATAATGTTTCATCAAAATTGGTTCAATAATGTAGGACTCATAGTAGGAGGAGTGGCATGGTTGGGATGGACGGACGTACAGGCCATTGACAAAATATAGCCGCACTTCTCTGAACAGAGAAGTAGGGGTATAATAATGATGCTGGAAGTCTCGACAGTCTCGGATTTTTAGCAGTCGATTGAATCACTGAGTCATGACAAACAAGCAATGTTGGTTATCAAAAACGGTGGCATGCCTTGATTGTGTAGTTGAATTATTTTATCAGTTGGGACTTCAGCCATCACAGCAAGAGCAAATCAGGTTTATAGCACCCCAACCCCATAGGTAATCTTCAAGAAGTCACTGATACGTTTTGAAGTTCTATTTGAATAATAGACATGATTTGATTAGAGATTCGATTTGAATCCAAAATTTGTGATTCACAGGGCCCTAATTGTATTGTAGTGTCAATTATGGGCTGAAAAACATGACACTGACCTCTCATTGGAACAAGCTCATTGAGCCTGTTCCAATAAGGTTTTTTAGGCAAAAGATTTTAGTTATTCAGGATATTTCTTGTAATCTTGTTCAAGTGTCCTCTTAGATTTGGGGGTGCCCAGATGTTTGGCCGGTGGATGTTTTGTACACTTTCCTAAAACAAGTTTCTGAAACATCCGGGTGAGAAATGCGGGATTGAAATGTCCTACATTCAATTTTAGGTGAGCAGAAGCAGGATCATGATTTTTCATAAGACCAGAAATTATTTTACGAATGTGATGGTAGACAAGTGTAATCACACACCATTCCCAACAATCAATGTCAGCAATTTTTTCTTACCTCTCCAATTAAAACATATCCCAATGATCCTCCAACAAGTAACATAGCAGCAGCAAAAGCCATTAAACCAATATGCTGTAAAATAGATCAAGGCAATCATTTAAAAAGAAAGTACTCAGGTGGTGAGCAAGCCTGAAAATAACAGGCCTGGCATTTTCAGAAGAGCGATTTATTCGCTCGCCTTCTGCTCGCCTTAAAAAAATTGAGGAGAGCGAAAAATAGCCCTCCCAGCCTTAGAAAATAATAATCACCACAACAGCCTGTTCCCAAAACCCACAGGTTTTCAGGTCTCTGCTATGTTCGTGGTCTCTGCAAGATAGCCACACTGCCCCTCCCACACCTCCAGGCCTTCAAGGACCAGAGGTGTGGGAGGGGCAGTATAGATAAAGGCAATCATTTAAAAAGAAAATACTCAGGTGGTGAGCAAGCCTGAAAATAACAGGCCTGGCATTTTCAGGAGAGCGATTTATTCGCTCGCCTAATGCTCGCCTTAAAAAAACTGAGGAGAGCGAAAAATAGCCCTCCCAGCCTTAGAAAATAATAATCACCACAACAGCCTGTTCCCAAAACCCACAGGTTTTCAGGTCTCTGCTATGTTCGTGGTCTCTGCAAGATAGCCACACTGCCCCTCCCACACCTCCGGGCCTTCAAGGACCAGAGGTGTGGGAGGGGCAGTATAGATAAAGGCAACCATTTAAAAAGAAAGTACTCAGGTAGTGAGCAAGCCTGAAAATAACAGGCCTTGCATTTTCAGAAGAGCAATTTATTCGATCGCCTACTGCTCGCCTTAAAAAAATTGAGGAGAGCGAAGATTAGCCCTCCGAGCCTTAGAAAATAATGATCACCACGAGAGCCTGTTCCCAAATCCCACAGGTTTTCAGGTCTCTGCTATGTTCGTGGTCTCTGCAAGATAGCCACACTGCCCCTCCCACACCTCCGGGCCTTCAAGGCCTGGAGGTGTGGGAAGGGCAGTGTAGCCGTCTCACAGAGACTACCTTGTTAGCAGCACCAAATAAAATGTACAAAGCCTACTAGGCAGAATTCATTAATAGTATAACTTCATTTTGCCACTTGTAGCTTTTGTAGGCTTGAGGAGAACTAATCGCTCCCCAAGGCAATGTGAGGAGAGCGATTTTTAGCCCTCCTACATTTTTAAGAATGCCAGGCCTGAAAATGAGCAGACTGTCATCTGCAAAATGAGATCCTCAGAGGGTGAATTTGGTGATGCAACCCTACACAGCAGGGTAGCATCACAAGGTTTAGCCTCTGTGAACCTCAGTCTGAATCACGGTCTCAAGAAAAAACAGAACGATGTACCAAGAGGATAAATTGGCCCACTGTATGGAATAGCATCAGCAAATTCACCCTCTGGGGACCCCATTTTGCAAATGACAGGTTGCTTATATTCAGGCTTGGTGGTGAGACCAGATCAGAACTTAAAAATTGAAAAAAATTCATTTTGGAATTAATATATTCTACAGGTTTTGTAAGCAAATCTACACGATTAGTAATCATAACAGATCTGTATAAATTGGAAGAACGGCCATTTTGTTCACATATCATTGGTCTTAAAAGAATTCAAGCCTGTCATTTCTAGATAGGCGACTGCCCTCAAGCCTAAAAATTTGGTCAACACCTGATTTTTATGCATGGAGTGTGAGTGATCATTCACCTCACTTAACTCTTTACCTTACACGAAAGACAAACGACACCTGCAAACAAAATTACTGAACAAACTTTTTTTCATCTTTTGTATAAAAAACAGTTTATGATCCCTTATTGGAACGGCTCAAGGGGCTCGTTCCACACAGATTATCACCACAGTGTGTGTCTCTGGGAATTCAGATCAAGTCGAGTTGTAGGAACAGAATAGATTCTGTGCCTACAACGAGACTTGATCAGAATTTTCGGAGACACACATTGTGGTGATGATAAATTTATCTCACAATATTGACCACAAAATGTGTTATAAAACTATTTTAAGAGGAACTTTTTCATTTGCCTTATCGATGGAAAGACGGAAATTGAAAAATAGAATAGCGTTCATTGATCTCCATATTGAGGTCAGTGATGAAGTTACACTTCAGAGAAAATTACATCACTGGGATCACTTTACTGAATACTGTCTTACGAAGTGGAGCAACTGTGTGTTTCGTCAACGTGAATTTGGTTGTTACTTTTGCAATAATTACTGGCGAATTAAATATCCCTCTTGATGTGAAGGTTTATTATATTTTAAAATATGCCATTCATCGTTTATTGAGGTGGAGTTCTCCACATTTCATAGCGAAAGCTAATCCTTTAACTTCAAGAGAGAAGCCTCGACTTGAGTGTTCAGGAAAATCCCAATAATAGGCTACAAACCAGCCCAAGATGCCGAAAAGTGTGCATAATTTAACTATTCATTGAGTTAACTTCCCTAGTGACATTTTAGCATGCTGTGCATATTAAATACATTACAGGGCATTTAGTTGGCAGTTACAGTGTCATATACGGCTCACCTAATATTGTTTTCTCTGAAGGGAAAAACGCTAAGTCGAAAAATGATATTACAAGTAATGCCGTTGTTTTGGCAACAACAGAATCACACGCTTCTATCATGGGCCCTTGATACGGATTCAGAACAAGGGCCCAGATACATTAAACTTTAGTTGTGTAACAGTGCAAAAACGCCCCAATTGTGAGATAAAATGAGGGTTATAAGATATGATGAACTGTCAATTTCTTATTTCAGAAAATTGAACAATATATGCATACTCACATCTTAACTGTTGTTTGTTCCCCATGACCCAGCACTGGGCAACAGGCCATAAAATTTGAGAGGAATTATTTTATCGTTCCTCTGGTGGTTGTCATAATGAAAAAACAGATAACCGAAAAGTTGTTCATCTGAAACTACAAACAGTTTGTCAAAAAAGTTGTGCCTTATCCCCTTATTCGATAGTACCATTTTAAAATGTTCCCCCACATCTTGAAAATTAAATTGTGGGTAAATAAATAATGACGATAAAGTTAAAAAATTTATAGTAATTTCTATATTTTTTATACTTACCAATGACCCAGACATAGCTGGTGCTAACTCTTAAAATATAGGGCCAAACACAAATTTTGCCCCCCAATCCCCAAAATTTGCATCTAAAACCAAAGAAAACATGTCCTGAAAGGCCCTCCACACTTCACTTCTACTGCGCATGCGCAGTGTCAAGGACGTTCCGAAATTGGCGCCATTAATCATTCTAATAACCAGTGCCTGGTAAGCGCTATGTACTCAGCGGGGAGGTAAGAGTTCCCAACTCCTGGGAGGGCCATCCCCGTCTGGGTCATTGGTAAGTATAAAAAATATATAAATTACTATAAATTTTTTAACATTTTTATACTGTACCAATGACCCAGACATAGCTGAATAGTAAAAAGGCTGGAGGGCCAAGGACATAGAGCAAGATGGAATACGCTCAATAATATAAAATAGAGTCATCCCCTCTAGGGAAAAAGAAGTATTAGGCCTTACATGTATCTTTCTTATTTATGATAAATTAGAAAGATACAACACCTTCCAAAACTGAGCATCATACATCCATGTACTCTATTAATATCTAGTATAATCCTTATACTAATAATTTTTAAAGTAAGCCAATAAAGTAAGTCTAGAGAATAGAGACTCTTTATACTCCTTAAAAGTGTCTGAGGATTGCATAATCATGTCCGTTGACACGTGCTATATTCAAAAGCTATACTTTAAAAACTAAGACTTGAATGAATTTTTAAAACATAAACTTCTCACTAAACAACCATCCCAATAACAGCTCAGAATTACTAACTCCGGAGGAGGTATCCCCTTGTTTTCATAGTAAAACAGGTGACCCAAGGGAACACCCTCCCCCCCCCCCCCCCTTTTCTTGCCCTGGGTCAAATAGCTCAGAGCGAAGAGGGCAGCAGAACGGAGTCACTGCCGAAACAGACAGCCTACCTAGCTATAGTAGCAACTGTTAAGTGAATGACATTCTGAGCAGTAGATAACAGACCTAACAATAGAGGCCTCCAGAAATGGACTCAATATTTCTGAGATAAAAAATTCATGAATGTGGATGGCTGAGCGCAATGAGCAACCTTCAAAAATCTATAATAGCGACACTATTAATGTAAGCCCAAGATGTAGAAGAACCCTTACTTCATGAGCCGAAATCTCAAACACAACTGCTGAGTCAAAGATATACCATAAGCAGTATCGATAGTTAATTGAATCCATTAGCAATAGAATGGAGCGTAACGTCCTTCTAATAGGCATCAAAGACATTAGAAGTTTACGCCCGTAGTAATAAACAGATATCTGTTTATAAATACATAAACTTTAACTGGACAGAGTAAAGGCCTATGCCCATACGAAGATGGAAGGACCTTAATAACAATAGGATCCGGATATTAGGAGCCTAACTCTTATGCAAAAATCCAACCTAAATAGTAAAGGAAGTAGTGATTCCGAAACTACGAAAGTGAAAATCATCCACCGATAGTGCATGAAACTCACTGACTCTTCAGTAAAGGAGAAGCCAACAGAATTACTGTCTAAAAGGTCAGAATTTGAAAACTACTGTTTCCAGAGGCTCAAATGATTACTTAGCTAAATAAGAACCGAAGTTAAATTCCATATAGGAATTTAATCTAATGATTCTAAGTCTATTTATCGAAAAGTTACTGACTGACTTAGATAAAGAGACATAAGACTCAATTGTAAACTATCATAGAGTGCATAGGTATGAGGTAACATAAACCTATAACCTTAATAATAACAGGCTGCAGTAGATCTTGTCAAACAAGTATACTAAAAAGTTGCAATGAGTAGTATGGAGGGATCAACAATATGAACATAGTGATCCCTACACCAACGACGGAAGAGCCTCCACTTTAGCCGCATAGAATAGCGAAGAAGAGGATCTCCTATAGTAAGAAATCGCGTCCAAAGCTCGTCCAGTACAATGCTTACAATGCAATAAGGACCACACAACGGAATACGTGAAGGTTGCGACCTTGCGGGTTGTGATAAAGATGACACGATTTTACCCAGCGAAAAAAAGATCCTCTCATTGAGGAAGATTTCGCATTAAGTCCCACAGTAGACATCAGAGTAAATTTACCCACGGTCTCTGTGAAGACAGAGATGCTATCAACAGAAATGTATTGTGGTTGTTTATCTTAGCAATACCTGCTGAAACAACAGCGCCGGAGGATACGCATATCCTATCATTCCGTCCTATTAGGTCAATAGAGCGTTAACAACATTAGCTCAGAGATCCGGACAAGCAAACACATACGTCTGCAATGGATTAGCAAGCTGTGTCGTAAATAAATTATCATTGGGCGCTCCCATTGATAGCAAATCTGACTGAATACTTGTTTGTTGAGAGTCCATTCTGACGGCAACAAGCGACCCCTAAGTGAACGGGAGTCCGCTAAAACAATCAGACGACCCGGAATATGACGGACCGAAACAGAACTTGGTGTACTATAACAAACAGAAGGATTCTTTCCATTAAATTGAATAACGGAAACGAATGAGTGCCTCCCTGGTTCCGGAGATACGCCACTACTGTCGAATTAACGGACAGGATTTGGACATGCGTTTCTGAATAATGTTCATCCAATGACATAAAGCAAGCCTAAAAAACATTATTCCGCAGAAGATAAGTGCTTGCTTAGAGACTGCGGAACCCAAAGACCCTGGCACTTCGAATCCGTTGGGATCAATATTATATCCCAATCTGTTTGACTGGCAACCGTCATAACTATAACACTAGGATCCGGCAACTGCAGTGGCACTCTCTGAGTCAACCACCGAATGTTTGCCCCAGTCTGAATCTCTTGTAACACTAGATAGACAAGAGAACGTGTAAATCAAGCAATTCCTGGATTGCTGAAAAAGTTGCCGTCGAAGAGAGGCTTCTCCGAGAACGAAGCGACTCTGAGAGAATTCTTCACCTTACTATCCACGCGCGTGGATGTAGCTAGGGCTTCGTCACGTCTAACCAACTCCAATCACCCACTGAAGGGCGGAGTTATACGTGAACAAACTACTGCCCTCAAAAGAAATCACATTGAGAATAATATCCCGTAAATCTTTTCTTGAAGACGTAATGATAACGCCTGAGTAAGGTGGATTACGTATGATAAAGAGTCTAAGTTAAGTCTACTAGACATCATTGTCGTTTCCAACATTGTGGTTGGAAAAGACATAGACGGCGAAAAAGAATATTTCCAGTCTTTAACCACGCCGTCTAGACGCATATGAACTCTCGGTATGCCCTGCTCTGCCAAAATAAATTATTCGTATAAATGATAAAACGGCAGAAATGAGCATTGCGGACAAGAAACTAAACTATCATGCTTGGTAGCAGGCTTATATGCATATATAGCATCGAAAAATAAAACACATGTAGTAATGACATTATTGGACTGCGTCGGTAAGTCAGGGACAATGTCCCTGAACCGATCCAAAATTCCGTGTCCAATGACGCTATAAGTCTCTTATCCAACATCGCAGCAATGTAGTCCGAAATAACAATCACTGGAAGATAATGCCAGAAGATATGAATGGCAGCTTCCGATGCTACGAAAGGGAAAACTCGAAATCTTTCGAATCCCTTTCGCCATCCTGTCGGACCCTATAAAGCGTTCGGTCGTCCGTACCTGATGCAACCGCGGACCGCACCGACCCAGCACCGTCAGATAATTCCTGATTCGAGTAAGAAACTGTCGATTGCTGGGATGCTGCGAAACAACTGTGCTAACTCGGATAGCACGTCTGTCACTGAGGCCTGAGGAGAAGCGGTCCTACAATGCATTGCCGCTGGAAGCTCCGTGATCGTTACCCCGTGCATACTACCAATATGCGAGCGAACGGAGTATATAGGCCTCGTGTCCCTTGGCTACCGGATGGCATGACCTATTTGCCGTGGAATCACTGAATGTCGAAACTGATCGGATACTCGAGGTCACGTAGCCAATGTGCGATCGTGCGCCCTGCTGTGAGGATGAGGAAGCATTATCGACAGTCTCTCGGACTGTCAATATAACGGAGCGTCCCGACCGACAGACATATGCTCCGAATGTAAAATATCTGAACCACAACATGCGGTCCCCTATGTTGTTGGACGAGAGAGGGACCTCTCTCGCTCACAGCCCGGACGGACCTGGACAAGCCAGAAACCGGACTAACAGGCTTCCTCCGATCTGTCCTCAATCTGCTGTCACTGGGTGAGTAGTAAAGTAATTATAGTGCTCGCATCACCCAAATCTCCTTCCTAGACCGCAATGGACGAACCCGGCAGCCGAACCATTCGATGAATCCACGCTACACCGGGTGAGCTAGCGAATGTCACTTCGTCGATCCTACAAGGAATCTCTTAGGCGATAGACATATTCCATGAGCACTAATTGCCGCTAGCTCTTCATTAACTATGACGACAGAAGCACACTTTTGAAAGACATCTCCGTAACTTTGCGAACAAGAAACCAGAAATGCTTGGTTATAGCAAGCATATAATAATAATATATATAGCGTCGTTCAATAATTCGAAAGTTGTGTGACATTATTGGAATATGTCGGAACTGAGGGACGATGTCCCTGAACCGTACCAAAAATTTCTAAGTCCCCCGACGCTATCAGTTTCTATCCGGAATCGCAGCATTCTGGTCCGACGAAAGAAGCTGTAGAAGATCAAGTCAGATGACATACACAACAGCATATGTTGTTCCGAAAGGGAAAGCTCGAAATCCTCCAAATCCCTTTCGGTATCCCGTCGGACCGGATGAAATTTTCGGACGTCCGTACCCGCTTCCGCGGAGCGTCCCGACCCAGCATCGTCGGATAAAAAATATGCGACAGATTCAGTTGATGCTGGGATGCTGCAATAAACTGTGCTATTTAGGAAGCACGTCCGTTCCCGAGGCCTGTTCAGTAGCGGTCTTACGATGCATTGCCGCCGGAAGCTCCGTGTACGTTGACTCCCGCACTCTTCCTATGCGAACGTCCGGAGTCTGCAGGCCTCGTGTCCCTGGCTACCGGATGGTGTGACCTGGTCGCCGATGATTCTCTGACTGGCGAAGCTGACTGGATATCCGAGGTCACGTAGCCAAGAGCGGTCGTGTGCTCTACCATGAGAATGAGGAAGCCTTATTGACAGTCTACTCCGGACTGACTATATGTCGGAGCGTCCCGAGCGACGGACGTATGCTCCGAATGCGAAACATTTTGTACCACAACATTTGGGGCCAGATGTTGTTGTACGAGAGAGGGGCCTCTCTCGCTCGCCGTCCGGATGGACCAGAACGAGCTATGAACCGGACTAAAAGGCTTCCTCCGTTCTCCCTCTAATCTGCCGTCACTGGGTGTGCATTTGGTTGATTTATAGTGCTCGCATCACCCCAAAACTCCTTCTAGACCGCAACGGACGAACCCGGCTGCCGAACCATTCGATGAATGGATGCTACACCGAGCGAGCTAGCGGACGTCAAAGGCCGTCGAACCTACTAGGGTCCTCTTAGGCAATTGGCGTATTACATGAGCACTTTTCCGCTAGCCCTTCATTAATTGTGACGACGGAGGCACACTGTTGGAAGACATCACAGATACATCACCCTAATCTTGATCGTCTGAAATAGAAATTGATAAAGTAGAGTGACCCTGCGGGGAAAGGACCAGAGTGTCCAATTCCCCACTAACATAACGTGACATACGCTTCCCATGTTGTCATCGAAATCATACGATACAGAACAGGAGTTAATGCGAGTACACTGACCACATTAGAATGATTATAAAAGTCAGAGGAAGACTTCCTCTTATTACAATTGATCAAAATCCTTTCAATGTGAAAAGAAAACAAGTCCTGGTACTCGCACCAACCCCTGGCAATCAAAATACATAATAATAATATGATCCATTAATATAGAAAAAATAATTGAAATCAAAATATTTTTTCAGAACAGCCCAAGTTTCTGAAAAGTAACGTTGAGCCCCAATGGATCCCAAGCCTAAGTGTGGACAAAAATTTTAAAAATATTTTAAACAATTTATTCAACACTTACGAACAATAATAATGTATCTAGTTATGATTAAAATAACATCAAGATATTATTTTCAAGAAATCCCCCCTCACACAGAGGGCTGTTGTAAATGTAAACAATGAATGTAAAAACACAAAATAAGACTCCAGGCACCCAGGCCCAGAATCAGTTACCAAAAATACACTATCTGATGCAAAACAGAGACTTCCAGGGAAGAAACTGCAGAACATCAGATGGTAGATGCAGAACACAACGCCTAACCACCCGTAGGTGAAGACGTAAACATGGGGAAAAGAACAGAATTCATTCTGTTATTCAGCTAAAACTCCCAAGAAAATTTAGTAATAATAATTACAAAAACTATGCCAAAAGCATGGGAGAATAGCAAGGGGGGACTTAAAGGACAGGGAGAGAGGAAAACACTGAAAAATCAGTGTAACTAAATAATCAGAATGACAACAAAATGGCTGCTGCCTCGAAAATAGGTAACTTAACATAATTTCATTAAAAAATTTTAAGTTACAGCCCTGATAATATTCTGTCACACTTTTTTCCTCTCCTCCTTCTCTATCCTCCTTAGAATCACCATTTCACTAATATTTATGTGTCTGGCATCATTTAAACTGAGATTTACAAGCACAAAGATCAGTCAGATGTTAACTGATGAAGGGCCAAACTTAGAATGATTAATGGCGCCAATTTCGGAACGTCCTTGACACTGCACATGCGCAGTAGAGGTGAAGTGTGGAGGGCCATTCAGGACATGTTTTCTTTGGTTTTAGATGCAAATTTTGGGTATTGGGGGGCAAAATTTGTGTTTGGCCCTATATTTTAAGAGTTAGCACCAGCTATGTCTGGGTCATTGGTACAGTATAAAAATATAGGTAACTTAACATAATTTCATTAAAAAATTTTAAGTTACAGCCCTGATAATATTCTGTCACACATTTTTCCTCTCCTCCTTCTCTAGCCTCCTTAGAATCACCATTTCACTAATATTTATGTGTCTGGCATCATTTAAAATGAGATTTACAAGCACAAAGATCAGTCAGATGTTAACTGATGAAGGGCCAAACTTAGAATGATTAATAGCGCCAATTTCGGAACGTCCTTGACACTGCGCATGCGCAGTAGAGGTGAAGTGTGGAGGGCCATTCAGGACATGTTTTCTTTGGTTTTAGATGCAAATTTTGGGGATTGGGGGGCAAAATTTGTGTTTGGCCCTATATTTTAAGAGTTAGCACCAGCTATGTCTGGGTCATTGGTACAGTATAAAAATATGATATTTTTGTAATTACACCGGTATTCAATCGATATTGGTTTGAATACTGGTATATATCGGTTTATCGATAAATTCGATATGCCGTGCAGGCCTAGAAACTAATAACATAATGCACAAGAATTTCATGTAGAAACCCATAATAAATCTAAGTTAAAGGGAGATAACCTAGTTAAAATTGCCACAGCTCAAAAATTTTGGAATATGCGCATGTTTACTTAGTAGTGATGATGTCTGTAAACTTTTGTCCAAATTGATTGATAAATGTAGGAGGAGTTGCGCACACAAGAATTTCATGCAGAAACCCATATTAAATCAAAGTTCAAGAGAGATAACCTGGTTAAAATTGTCACAGATCAAAAAGTTTGGAATATGCACATGTTCACTTAGTAGCGATGATGTTTGAAAGGTTTCATCAAAATCGGTTCATTAATGTAGGAGGAGTTGCACACACAAGAATTTGTTCGAACGGAAAGACATAATAAATCTAAGTCAAAGGGAGATAACCTGGTTAAAATTGTCGCAGATCAAAAATCTTGAAATATGCGCATGTTCACTTAGTAGTGATGATGTCTGAAAAGTTTTGTCCAAATTGATTGATAAATGTAGGAGGAGTTGCGCACACAAGAATTTCATGTAGAAACCCATATTAAATCAAAGTTCAAGAGAGATAACCTGGTTTGTTTGTTGGTGGTTAACGTCACATATTTATGCACCATGGCTAATCGTGACACAACATGGAGATGAAGTCAAGTTTAGTCAATCGTTGATCAACATGTTGCCCATTTTAGAGGACTTTCACCCCAAGCATTGGTGACTGGGTCCTATAGTACTAGTAAAGCGGAACTGGTTTACCACAGTAAACAAGTGCTGCTTACTTCCCGGGGTTCCCACGGGGAAGATAACCTGGTTAAAATTGTCGCAGATTAAAAAGTTTGGAATATGCACATGTTCACTTAGTCGAGATGATGTTTGAAAGGTTTCATCAAAATCGGTTCATTAATGTAGGAGGAGTTGCGCACACAAGAATTTGTTCGGTTGGAAAGACACAATAAATCTAAGTCAAAGGGAGAAAACCTGGTTAAAATTGTCGCAGATCAAAAATCTTGGAATATGCGCATGTTCACTTAGTAGTGATGATGTCAGAAAAGTTTTGTCCAAATTGATTGATAAATGTAGGAGGAGTTGCACGCACAAGAATTTCATGTAGAAACCCATAATAAATCTAAGTTAAAGGGAGATAACCTAGTTAAAATTGCCACAGCTCAAAAATTTTGGAATATGCGCATGTTCACTTAGTAGTGATGATGTCTGTAAACTTTCGTCCAAATTGATTGATAAATGTAGGAGGAGTTGCGCACACAAGAATTTCATGCCGAAACCCATATTAAATCAAAGTTCAAGAGAGATAACCTGGTTAATATTGTCGCAGATCAAAAAGTTTGGAATATGCACATGTTCGCTTAGTAGAGATGATGTTTGAAAGGTTTCATCACAATCGGTTCATTAATGTAGGAGGAGTTGCGCACACAAGAATTTGTTCGAACGGAAAGACATAATAAATCTAAGTCAAAGGGAGATAACCTGGTTAAAATTGTCACAGATCAAAAATCTTGGAATATGCGCATGTTCACTTAGTAGTGATGATGTCTGAAAAGTTTTGTCCAAATTGATTGATAAATGTAGGAGGAGTTGCGCACACAAGAATTTCATGTAGAAACCCATATTAAATCAAAGTTCAAGAGAGATAACCTGGTTAAAATTGTCGCAGATTAAAAAGTTTGGAATATGCACATGTTCACTTAGTAGAGATGATGTTTGAAAGGTTTCATCAAAATCGGTTCATTAATGTAGGAGGAGTTGCGCACACAAGAATTTGTTCGGATGGAAAGACACAATAAATCTAAGTCAAAGGGAGAAAACCTGGTTAAAATTGTCGCAGATCAAAAATCTTGGAATATGCGCATGTTCACTTAGTAGTGATGATGTCAGAAAAGTTTTGTCCAAATTGATTGATAAATGTAGGAGGAGTTGCACGCACAAGAATTTCATGTAGAAACCCATAATAAATCTAAGTTAAAGGGAGATAACCTAGTTAAAATTGCCACAGCTCAAAAATTTTGGAATATGCGCATGTTCACTTAGTAGTGATGATGTCTGTAAACTTTCGTCCAAATTGATTGATAAATGTAGGAGGAGTTGCGCACACAAGAATTTCATGCCGAAACCCATATTAAATCAAAGTTCAAGAGAGATAACCTGGTTAAAATTGTCGCAGATCAAAAAGTTTGGAATATGCACATGTTCACTTAGTAGAGATGATGTTTGAAAGGTTTCATCACAATCGGTTCATTAATGTAGGAGGAGTTGCGCACACAAGAATTTGTTCGAACGGAAAGACATAATAAATCTAAGTCAAAGGGAGATAACCTGGTTAAAATTGTCACAGATCAAAAATCTTGGAATATGCGCATGTTCACTTAGTAGTGATGATGTCTGAAAAGTTTTGTCCAAATTGATTGATAAATGTAGGAGGAGTTGCGCACACAAGAATTTCATGTAGAAACCCATATTAAATCAAAGTTCAAGAGAGATAACCTGGTTAAAATTGTCGCAGATTAAAAAGTTTGGAATATGCACATGTTCACTTAGTAGAGATGATGTTTGAAAGGTTTCATCAAAATCGGTTCATTAATGTAGGAGGAGTTGCGCACACAAGAATTTGTTCGGATGGAAAGACACAATAAATCTAAGTCAAAGGGAGAAAACCTGGTTAAAATCGTCGCAGATCAAAAATCTTGGAATATGCGCATGTTCACTTAGTAGTGATGATGTCTGAAAAGTTTTGTCCAAATTGATTGATAAATGTAGGAGGAGTTGCGCACACAAGAATTTCATCTCCGGAAAGACGTACGGACGGACGTATGGACGGACGTATGGACGGACGGATGGACAGACGGACAGACGGATGTACGGACGTATGGACGTACAGGGCGATTCCTATATAGCCCCCACTTCTTCGAAGCGGGGGTATAATTACGTGATGTTATGTGACTTCGAAGTTAAATTACATTTTTGCTTTACAACAAAAATTTAATGTGAGCATAATACATGTAATCTAAATCATCCCAAACCAAAATATTTAGGAGGGCAATTTTTCGCTCTCCTTAATTCTTTCAGGGGGGCAGTAAGGAGAGCTAAAAAATCGCTCTCCTGAAATTGCCAAGCCTGAATTTAGAAGCAAGTTTTACAACATCATTACAGTCATTTTGTGGTCCTTGTGTATTGCTTATGTTCTAAACACAGAGGTGGATTGATGGAGCAGGAGATTTTTCAAGGTTTTATGGACCATCCAAATAAAAAAATTCTTTAATTGCCTCAAAGGTGAGGTTTCCTTCATAACTGTGATCAGTTTTGTACTAGGACAACTTGAGGGAGCAATTTGCAACTATTGAGGTCACACGTTGGACCTCAGTAGTTGCAAATTGCTCCCTCAAGTTGTCCTAGGTTTTGTTGAAATATTTTGAAAAATAATTTTTTCACCGCTCAATTTGTAAATTACAGTAGTAGTACAGCCGCCGTGGTCTGGTCACTTTCGAGTGGGCAATGTTTCCATGGATACAATATTGTCAGATTCCACACACTAATTATAGGAATAATCATCAAGAATTTAATTAATGACAATGTAAATACTGGCTTGACAGGAGCTTCAGTTTTATTTTTGGCACATTGATTCACTGGAATAGGGCTGGTGTCAATATAAAATTGGGCTTATTGCAATTCGAAAATGGGCTGACTGGCCCAAGGTTTTGAGTTTGCTGGCCAGTGGTTGAAAGAAGGCCAGCCAGTCAGATATTTTCCTGGGCCAGTCTAGACATGCCAGTCTGCACTGGTTTAAACATGGTTCCACTTGTTGACTGTACTATGGTACAGGTCAAAATAAGTTGCATAATAACCACAATAAACTATGTATCGTTGTCTTCCTACACTGATAAGGACCAGAAGCTGACATAATTTTCTGGAAAGGTCTCAGAAAATGATGTCAGATTTTGATCTTATCAGAACAGAAGCAACACCATACTTAGTTTATTGCAGTTATGCTACAACTTATTTTGACTTGTACTGTAGTAGGGAGTTAAAACTTTACCCAATGATCAGGATGGCAAAATTTAATATTTTAAATATTATTTTTTCACTTTTTTCTAAACAGTTCAATAAAACCATATCGTGTGACCACTCATTGGAATGCACTGGGTGAGCTCATTCTAATGGGGAGAGTGTGTGTGTGTGTGTGTGGGGGGGGGGGGGGGGGGGGGGGGTCACATGATGTGGTTTTGTTTAAATATTTTGAAAAATAATGTTTTTCCAATGCTCAATTTGTAAATTTCAGTACAGCCGCCATGGTTTGGTCACTTTCCACAGATGGGCAATATTTCCATTGGATAAAAGCTTATATTTTCCTATTCAAATGTGGATATATGAGAATTCTTTAGCGTACTTATGAAAAAATTAAACTTTTCCATCAGAAACATTTATGTGTACTGTCATCAAAGCGAGTTTAGTAGAAAGACGTCAGAGTACACACATATTCTACGTTCGCACAGGGCACCCTTTTCTCTCCCTGCTTCTGTGCCTAAGCAACATATTCATACAGTAAAACAGAGATGCTGTATCTCATTCAAAATAAGTTTTGTCTGGAAGTGAGGTACTGGTATCAAGGACGAACATTGTAGAGAATTTTCAAAACACAATGACATTTAAGTGCATTTTTCGCCTCCAAGCTCGCCAGTAAATCCGCCTTTTTCTGAAATACTCAGCTGTGATGCAAAAACTTAATACAATGCATCAATAAATTTTCAAATGCATTTTTTATCTCGGATGCAAAAAAAAACTATGTACATAGAACGATGCAACAATTTTTCAACAACATGAGCGTTTTATCAAAAATGCTTAAAAGTTTTTGTTTAGGTATTATCTGTTTATAGGAAGATATGCTCCTCATCCTCCCTGCTCCCACGATGGCGAAAGCTACAGTATGACCGCTGTGCACTGGTCACTTCATACGGGTGGGTAATATTTCCACGGACGCAAAAATATTACATTCCAAACACTATTTATAGATATAATTATCAAAAATTTAATTAATGAAGCACTGGGTATAACCCGCCCCGGTACAACCCAGGTATAACCAGGTGCTTCATTAATTAAACTTTTTGCTGATGATGATTTTTATTACCCGGTAAACACATGCATGGACATCATGGATTTCGGCCAGCCCACATGATTGTACTATACGTGGGCAGAGTTGGCAGATTCATTAGGGAAAGGGTTATTTATTTATTTATTGGGCTTTAACCCTTTACCTAACGAATCGTCCGCATCCGCCTGCATATTATGCAAATTGAGCAGTTGAAAAATTTAAATTTTTCAAAATATTTCAACAAAACCATATCATGTGACCCTCATTGGAATGAGCTCATTGAGCTCGTTCCAATGAGGGGTCACATAATATGGTTTTTTGAAATTTTTTGAGAAATTTTAAAAAGTGATATTTAAAATAATAAATTTTGATATCGTCTGCGTTGGATAAGGGTTAATGACACTTTCAACAGCCAGGGTCACCTCATGTCAAATAAATCTAAAAGCCTGAGTACACTGAAGGATTATAAAATCTCGAAGAGTTCTCAGTTATTATTACTCACCAGTCCAAGCAAGCATTTATGCTCACATTTTGTTCCACAAATTCCTATCACAGTCACAACAAATATTGCTGACCCTCCAACAATCAATATGAAAGAGTCAAGCTGATAGAGATGGTAACCAACCAGTTGAGATATCACAGCACTTCCATAATCAGCTACACGTGTCCATATACCAATACCAACAATAGCAATGGAGCAAACCTGTGAGTGAAAAAACAAAATGTTCAAAAAGACAAAATTTGGGCCTAAAAAAGTTAAAAATCTGTTTCTCAGACCCTCCTGCATGGTCCTTTTGGCAGCCGCATGCTCTCTTTTTATAACCAATGCAAATTAGGTCTCGTTTCCTATTAAAAGGTCATTTCCGAGGTTATTGGATATCCTCAGCCAAATGACTATTTTGAGCTATAGTTTTAGTTTATGGTGGTGTGGATTAAGTAAATAATTCTCTTTAATGGTGATATGGCCAAAATAATCTGTTGATGGTCTTGATTCAAACTGTGTATTGTCAAGTGCATTTCAATTGGGGGTCAAGGTCACATGGAAGTGTTAAATGACAAACCCAGACCTGTTTGGGACCTGACAATTTGCAGTTTACAAATGGGACAACTTTTGTGTAAATTTGCTTTGAGAAAGCCTTCTGAAAAAATGAATAAGAAACCCATATGTTTTTTATTTGTCAGAATGATCATGTTATGCTGTAAAATCCTCAGTGGAGGAATGAGGAATTCCTATAACACAGTTTTATCACTATCGATGCACAAAAATTGGAGATTTATCCCCAAAATGAGAAAATTTTGACCATTTTGAGCCATTTTTTTGCCATCAACTGTGTCATTCGGCTGAGTGTATTTGAGTGATATTGTAAGATTTTTGTTGTGTACAGTTGTCTCTAGAAAGGGCCATATTCAGAGCTTCCAGAAACTATACACATTGTGAGTATTGTGAATAGGGGAGGTAATTTAAATGCGAAATATCCTCGGCCGTGTTGATCAGAAGCTGAACATTTCTTGAAAAGCTGACATTTTCACCTGAATAACTGTAACGAGACCTTAAGTAGAAAACAGTGTTTGCTTTCATTGCAATTTCTGGCCTCCAATCTCCATAGCAACCAACTGTATTAGTGGGAATATGTTGTAGGATAAGTTAAAGAAATGTTAAAGCATATTTTTCTTTTTTCAGTGGTACCCTGTACAGACATAATTTCCTGGAAAGTTCTCCCTCTTGAGGTATTTT